>BQNB010019856.1:377-66257 GCA_026074375.1 Tanacetum coccineum | reverse complement strand
CACAATTGCAATAAAATGAAAAATCTTCAATTTTAATTTTTGTGTTCATCATGAACCCTAGACACGAATTGAAAGAAAATAGAAGAAATGACTTACAATTGATGACGTTAATGATGTTAGGGATGATTGTAGGCGTTGATCTTATCTTCAGTTTGAGTTAATTTGATTAATTTTAAGTTTTTAGTGTGTGTGGGTCGTTTTCGTCGCCGCACCAAGAGGAAGGGGGTGTTTGTTTTGGGTTTTACAAAAATGGGTTTGACAGACATAAGGTTCCACTGGTGGTGGTCCCGTATCGATATGAGGGCCGCCCGTTTTAATCTGGGGGCCGCCAGAGATATGGGGGCCGCCCTCAGCTAAGGAATTTTGACAAAAATTATACAAAGCGGAGTGACGTTTTAATTTGCATTTCGAGAATTAAAAATGTCTAACTAGATTTGGATGAAGTAGTTAAATTGTCACAACGCGGAATAGAACATGGATTAGAATCAAGATAAAAGAAAGAGACACGATTTATGGAATGTGTTCCATCATTCCTAAACCAAGACGTAAATAGTTAAACGATTCACGTTTAAGGGGTTTAGTAAGAATGCCGGCGATATTGTCAACGGAAGGCACTTTTTCGATTGAGATATGTTCTTTTTGGACATTATCACGAAGAAAGTGGTGGCGTATTTCGATGTGTTTAGTACAAGAGTGTTGCACTGGGTTTTGCTAAGGTCAATCACGCCTTTGTTGTCGCACATGATCGGGACGTCGTTGAGTCATACATTATCTATGCAGGTCCCCTTAGGATACCATAATTCTAAGTTCGTAGTGCCTTAAATGTATCAAAAGATACGCTTAACCGATTCAAGGTGAGAGGCTTTGGGAGCCTCTTGGAAGTGGGCACAGATGTGTTGTAGTGTGTGGGTGAGGTAAGATTTATGCAAGTTGTAATAGTTATATTGGTTGGACTAATCCATAAACAACACTTAACGGGGAATGTACCCCCCGATCGGTAGTAGTTTCGTGGTAAGTAGGATGTCGAACACTTGAAGCGAGGTTAAATCTCTCAATTTAGTTAATGTCTTGGTTATCTAATCTATGTTAATTCTATTCTACTCTAAACCTGTGTTAAACCTATGTCAGTCTAAATCCTAATTCTAACGGGAAAAGGGGTTTTTAGCCTGAAAGACTGGCACGATTTGTTTGGTGACTACAATCAATCCAAGGGACTTTAACCCACGCAAGCTAATTAACAAAAGATAAAAACGTCAGCCTTATTTTTAGAAAACTATATTAAACCATAATTAATAATTCCATTTAAGAAAGTTGGTATGGTTATCAAGTGTACAATGATTTCTTCTCTCGAGGTGGCATATTCCTTCTTAAGGACTTAGGCGTTACTCTCCTAAACCTAGACACAATAATTCTGTCACAATTAAAGCATCCGCATAAAGCATCCTTATTTGCTGATTATAATCTATCTTAGGGATTAAAACAATGGTGATCTTGTTAAACCCTAGCTCATAGAGACTTTACCCACTTACCGCTTAATGGCAATCTATACACTAGTGGTTCACTTGTCCAACTATCCAATGGAATCCGAACATTATTTGTTGAATTATCTAGGTTCACCTTCTAGTCATCACGATCAATAAACCATTAGCAATATCCAATTAACTAGTTAAGCCCGAAGCGTATCCTAGACACAGATTTAGAAGGACAATATTTATGATCCTATGATTCTAGATGTATGAATTACTATATGGAGAGCTATCCCGGACTCTAGATCCACTTGGTCTGTTTCACTAGATCCAGTTGAATGATAGGTCGCATACAAAAGTGCGTAAACAAGTATAAATTGATAAACATAAACAAGCACTTAACGATAAATCAAGAAATCGAGATAAACAAATACCAAACATTCAGATCTTCATAATAATGGCTAATACCTGAAGGTATTAGCCTTCAAACGTCATAATAAATACAAGAGTAATTATTTAGCCAAGGTAAACTAACTGAGTTAACGAATGATACCAAAAACTAAATGATTACTAAAGTATATGGAATTACAAGTTGTCTCCTATGGAATTGATAGCGTTGCTCGACCTCTTCTGCTCTTCTTCTCCTCTGAAAATTGACTTTTATGGTTTAGGTATCGAGAATATGATTTAGCACACTTAAAACTCGTTTTTGAGTTTTATATTTATAAGGTCTGGAAGTCGGTTCGATACGCCGTATCCAAGGATTGGATACGGCGTATTGGGGGTTTCTTGGAGTAGGGACCACGCTTGATATCTTCCAGAATATTCACATACTATTTCTTGAATACGACGTATTGAGCCTATCTGGATACAACGTATTGAGCTTTAATCATGTGTGGTCTTTGGTGAATGCAGGCACGGATACGCCGTATCTTCCTTGATGGATACGGCGTATTGGTCTTCAGAATAGTAATCTTCAAAATATCTTCAATTAAGCTTCAAAATGCGTGCCTTTTGCTATCTTTCACCAATTACTCCATAATTACTACAATTCTCAAATATAAACGATTAAGTAACAACTCTTTGCAATAATTGTATAAAATGGGTCAATATCATGCGATAAATGATGCTATAAAATAGACGTTATTTGATGTCATCAAATATCCCCCCATTTGAATCCTACTTGTCCTCAAGTAGCCTTTAGAAGTTTACAAAAATGTATCCCTAAGGATACTTTCTGTTAAAGCATTTATTTGATCTATTACAAGTACACAACCAAACACCTCACGAAATAGGAAGATGAAAACACTCAAATCACTCAACTAATCTATGTGGTAACATGTAACTAATTCGCTCAATTGCTCAAGTCATGTCGAGTAATCTTTCATAAGTGCTAATGATACACATTTCTCCACCACGAAATGCAAGAAGTAATAAAGTTCTTATAAACGTATAATTTGGGTTTTTGTATGGAAAGGCAGTTTACTGTTGAATCATCTACAATATTTCACAAGAGTTACCACTCAAACAAGGAAGCTGAAAGCACACATTACCATGGCTGTAACGACGGAATAGACATGTGTGTTTCAACACATCCTCATTCGAATTTAACCAACGGTTAGGATGAAGAATGATATAGGGTAGGAACCTTCTAACTTTCACCAAAAGTCGTAAACCAACAAGGTACGAAACATGCATACATGGCCGTAACGACAGAATAGACATGCATGTTCGTATGATTCCTCATTCGCGTAAAACAAGCGGCTAATCATCAGGTGAGAGGGAAGTAAATTGTTGTTAAATAAAAATCAAGAAACAAATAGATTAAGACTTAAGATACAAGTTGCTAGACACTTTTTCCCGACCGTTACCATGATAAAGACACAACTATTTACAACGTCTTGATCATCGATAAAAAACAACCTAAGTTGGCGTTCCCGTAACGGTCAACTTCCCAATCATCCCAAAACTTTACATACTCTACAAGGAAAGTGGTGATATCTTCCACTTTATACAATACTCTACACCGTTGATTTTAAGACGTATCAACAAATAATCGATCCTTCGTGTAATTCCTTTGGTAGTTGCGAAACGATTATCTTTCCAACTTTCCTTCTCTCTTTTTTTGTTGCAATTTTTCTCATTTTTTTCAACTTTTTTAACTAACTATACTTCAAATCTCGGTGTAGTTTCACCATCTTCACGATCATAACAATTCTGGATAATTCCTTCAGTAGTTCTTCATTCTTCGGATTCACCAATAATTGTGACAGTAGTAAAATCACATGAGTTTTGACTACTAATATACATTCCCATTTGCAATGTGCAAATTTCCAACTGCACTAAAGATAGAAAATGACACAAGACTCTATCAAAATACAAACTTTACACTTTAAGCAACTAGCAACTGTAAATTAAACTTAATCTAACATGGTAGGTTAAGATGTAAGGGTGTAAAGAAACAAATAGTTGGTGTAATTCCTAAAGGATTGGCTCTACGGTTTGTTCTAGCGGATCTTCACTCTAAAGATGAGAGTGGAAAAGGGTTTAAACTGGAGGTTAACTAACCGGTGTAGTTAGTTAATAAACAATATGTAAAGGCGATTTGGGTGTAATCCTAAAATTTACCGATTTAAACAAGTTACTCTAATTAAATCCATAATACACATTATTGTGGTCTCGAATAGATATACCAAGTCAAATTCTAAAGTCTACAACATCACCGACACACTCATATTTTATGGAATTTGGGTAAACATTTGGAAACAAAAAGGCTAAATCCTTACAATATCTAACAAGGGGTATTGTGTGCGGGTTATGTATCAAGTAATTTCACAAAAGTATGCTTGAAATTTTTTTAAATTTGAGCATAATTTAAGCATTTTATTGTGAAAAATAGGACAAGTAAATATTCTAATTCCATCCCCCCACTTGAAATATACAACGTCCTCGTTGTATATATAAAACATTAAATACGGGAATTAAAAAGAATTAGAATGAGAAACTCCCCTGATATTTGCTCGGTAGATTCTCCAAGTTGCGTTTATGAGCAAAATTGTGCGTTGAACAGCCGCCTTAAAGTTTCAAGACTCCAACACTTTAAGATCTTCAGATTTTTAAATTCTCCAACAAAATTCGTCGATTTTTTCTTTCTCGAGGTCCTGTATAAAACATAGGAAAAACAGGTGCATTCCTATCTTGGTACCTACGGTTAATTTAAACTAAACTAAACAAATTAAATACGAGTCAGACTGTGGATACGGCGTATCAAGTGAATGTATACGGCGTATTCACAGAACTGACAATAATGTTTTTAAAGTGCATAAAAAGTAAAGACTGATAACGTCCAGACATTCAATATGCCGTATGGGGTGGAACGGATACGCCATATCGAAGTCTGGGAAGACAAACTCGATAACAAAATTAAATAACATTCCGGGTTGTCTCCCATGAAGCACTTTTGTTTACAGCGAAGTCTTTAAGTTAGACTTTTCTTCAGCTTCTTTTAATTCAGCTCTAGTTACCATCCATCCTTCGTCCATCATCCAAAAGATTTCCTAGTATGCTCGGCATGCATCTTCGCTTGTTCTTGCCAAATTGTCGTATTCATCTTCTTTAACAGCAACATACTCTTCATCTTGTCCGAATGAATACTTGATCATCTTAAATCTCCTTATATTGCATACCGGCAGTTCGTTAGTTTCACATAACATATGTCTCTCATCATGAGTTTCATTCTCATATTCAATTTCATCGTGATCCCGTTAGGTAATCTCATGGCTTTTCCATCTTTTCCAACAGTCATTGCATGATTCATCATCATTGATTGATCCTTCCATGATAACTTTATTTCTTAAAGCCTCATCTTTAAGTTCACAATCTTCTAAAGCCTCGTACCATTCGTAATCTTGATAATGGAGTTGGTTTCCAATAATGTAAGTTCTGGGTAACTTTCCTCCATTACAGTATCCATCATCCTTCCAACTACATGTTGGCCATTCCGAACATCCAGACTTATTGTTAAAAGGCTTGCAAGTATGTTCAATTGGTGTGGGTTTGGTCCAAACTCCAGTGTTAGTCCATGGCTTCTCATCAACCCATGGTGCATTCTTGTTTCATTCGTAGATCCAATCATTTTTATAGTCTTCATAGGTTTTAAATCCCATAATATCCTTTGTAAGTAAGTCCGGATCTACTTTGAGAAGCTAGTTAAATTCATTAAATGCCGAACAGATAGGTGTCTCATAGTCAAATATATTAGTGTCGGTCCTAAAGACTTCGGTAATTTCATTTTCATCATCATAAGATTCCTCATCAGTGAGCTCTACTTCATCATCTCCTCTGATCCAGTACATCCATAATGCTTTCATAGTATAATGATTCATTGTCTTGTAGTTGAAAAACTTTGATCCTAACCATTCAGTAAATGCAACATCAGACGGATCAAACCCCATGTCATCATCGGTTTCATGCTCCGAATCATCGTCTATTTTTGAGTCACATGGGATGTTAGCAACATTAACTTCATATGTGAATAAATCGTCGTCCATTCTGCGTGATCGACTGACTTCATTGTTGAAAACATTTAATGATGTATCGCAAGTGAGTGAAACATCTTTGACCTTAACATACTTAATTTTCTAGAACTCTCCTTTGATAACCTTTGTCTTTCTTACTAAAAAATACCTAGAAAATTATCAGTGAACCAGCGGGAGAAAGGTATTAAAAAAATTTGGGCTTTAAATTCGAGAATTGAAAAGAATTTAATCAGATGATCGATACGCCGTATCCAATGGAAGTGGATACACCGTATTAATCTTTTGATATGAATACATTGTAATGGAAAGAAGGTTGGATACGCCATATCCAATGGAAGTGGATACGCCGTATTCAGCAATCGACCAGAACAATGTATTTAAGAAAAACATTTAAATATGCAAACAATTAAACACGAATATATACAAGCAAACAATTAAAGACAAATATACAAATATTACCAAATATACAAGAATGTACACTAATCTAAATTACACTAATCCTAAAGGTTAGATCTAATCTAATGTTAAAAACCAAAATATCAAATAAAAATCAAGATTAATTTTCACTCCCCGGTAACGGCGCCAAAAACTTGATGTGTTGTAGTGTGTGGTTGATTTAAGATTATTCAAGTTTTAAATTTATATTTTGCCAACTAAACCTAAAACAACACTTTAACAGGCAGTGTACCCGGTCGGTAGTAGTTTCGTGGTAAGTAGGGTGTCGAACACTTGAAGCGAGGTTAAATCTCTCAATGTAGTTAATGTCTTGGTTATATAATCTATATTAATTCTATTCTACTCTAAACCTATGTTAAACCTATGTCAGTCTAAATCCTAATTCTAACAGGAAAAGGGATTTTTAGCCTGAGAGACTGGCACAATTTGTTTGGTGACTACAATCAATCCAAGGGACTTTAACCCATGCAAGCTAATTAACAAAAGATAAAAGAGCGGTCGAGCCTTATGATAGAAAACTGTATTAACCATTACTAATCTGATTAGAAAGTTGGTATGTTTATCAAGTGCAATGATTTCTTCTCTCGAGGTGGCATATCATTCTTAAGACTTAGGCGTTACATCATCCTAAGACCTAGACACATTAATTCTATTACAATTAAAGCATCCACATAAAGCATCCTTATTTGCTGATTATAATATATCTTAGGGATTAAAGCAATAATGATCTTGTTAAACCCTAGCTCATAGAGACTTTACCCACTTACCGCATAATGGTGATTTATACACTAGTAGTCCACTTATCCAACTATCCAATGGAATTAGAACATTACTTGTTGAATTATCTAGGTCACCTGCTAGTCAACAAGATCAATAAACCATTGGCAATATCCAATTAACAAGTTAAGCCCAAAGCATATCCTAGACACAGATTTAGAAGGACAATACTTGTGATCCTATGATTCTAGATGTATAAATTACTATATGGGGAGCTATCCTAGACTCTAGATTTACTTGGTCGGTATCACTAGATCCAGTTGAATGATAGGTCGCATACAAAAGCGCGTAAACAAGTATAAATTGATAAACATAAACAAGCATTCAACGATAAATCACATTCAGATCTTCATAATAATGGTTAATACCTTCAAACGTCATAATAAATACAAGAGTAATTATTTAGCCAAGGTAAACTAACCGAGTTAACGAATGATACCAAAAATTGGACGATTACTAAAGTATATGGAATTACACGATGTCTTCTATGGAATTGATAACGTTGCTCGACCTCTTCTGATCCTTTTCTCTTCTGAAAATCGACTTTTATGGTTTAGGTATCGAGAATATGATTTAGCACACTTAAAACTCATTTTTAAGTTTTTTATTTATAAGGTCTGGAAGTCGGTTCGATACGACGTATCCAAGTATTGGATACAGTGTAAGTATTGGATACGGTGTATTGGGGATTTCATGGAGTCGGAACCACGCTTGATATCTTACAAAATATTATATTGATTCCATATTTCGAATACGGCGTATTGAGTCACTCTGGATACAGGGTATTATGCTTTATTCCTTCGTGGTCTTTGGTGAAGTGCATGCACAGATACGCCGTATCTTCCTTGATGGATACGGCGTATTGGTTGTCAGAACACTAATCTTCAAATATCTTTGTCTAAGCTCCAGAATGCGTGCCTTTTAGTTAACTTTCACCAAGTACTCCATAATTACTGCAATTCTCAAATACAAACGATTACGTAACAATTCTTCGCAATAATTATACAAAATGGGTTAATTATATGGGATAAATGATGCTATAAAAGTGACGTTATTTGATGTCATCACTCACGCTAGCCACAAGGCTAAGAATATAGTCTCAACGACTAGATGCTTAGAACTCCTTCATATAGATCTCTTCGGTCCATCCGTCGTACGGAGTTACAGAGGAAACCACTACACCTTAGTCACAGTAGATGACTACTCTAGGTGTACTTTGACTAGATTTCTTAAGGACAAAACAGAAACCTTCGATCAATTCGAAATACTTAGTAAGAAAATTCAAAACAAATTAGGATGTACAATAGTATCAATAAGAACCAACCACGGTAGGGAATTTGATAATGAGGTGTAATTTGAAGAGTTTTGTAATACCAATGGAATTACACATAACTTCTCAGCTCCACGCACTCCTCAATCAAATGGCGTGGTTGAAAAGAAAAATAGGACACTTCAAGAAATGAGTAGGACTATGTTGAATGAGCAATCGTTACCACAAAAGTTTTAGTGTAACGCCGTAGGTACTTCTACATACATTCTCAACTGAATCCTAATTAGAGACATCTTAGGAAAAACACCTTACAAACTCTTGAGAGGTAGGAAACCTACTCTTGATTACTTTAGAGTGTTTGGAAGCAAGTGCTTCATTTTAAACACTAAAGACTACCTTACCAAGTTTGACCCAAAGTCATACGAAGGTGTCTTTTTAGGTTACTCCCAAAATAGTAAAGCCTACATCATCCTTAATAAACATACTAGGAAAGTCGAAGAATCACTCAATGTGACATTCGATGAAACTCCTCCACCCTCTAAGACATCACCCTTGGTGGATGATGAATTAAATGAAGAAGAAGAAATTAAGGTTACCGAAAAGAAAATCCTAGAAAATGACATTGAGGATGAAACTTTAAAGATTGACAAAATAGTCAATATTAAGGAATCTAGGAACTAGTCCATTAGAAAATGTCATATGAAACCTTAACCAAAGAACCTTTAGATCAAAAGCCCAAAACTAAAGTAACTTCTTTTGTTTTATATCAACTATAGAACCTAAGAATGTGAATGAAGCCTTAACGGATGATAGTTGGATAGTCGCTATGCAAGAAGAATTAAATCAATTCATTGCTAACGACGTTTGGGAGTTAGTTCCACAACCTAGAAATATGACAATCATAGGAACTAAATGGGTGTTTAGAAATAATAGAAAAATAAGTAAGACGAGATGTATCTTCTTAAAATATTGGTTAGGCGGTTAGTTGCTCAAAGGGCCTAAATCTAACAAAGGGCGGTCGATTAAGATGGAAACTTATGCCCCAGTTGCTAGACTTAGTCAATTAGGATACTATTAGCCTAGCTTGTCTTTAGATTTTAATATTATTAAATGGATGTAAAAAGTGCATTCCTGAATGGTTTTATCATTGAGGATGTAACGTGGCACAACATCCAGGATTCATGACTGTGAAAAAACCGATCATGTTTATAAACTAAGACAGCTTTATACGGTCTGTAAACAAGCACCCAAAGGCTTTGGTATGATAGATTAAAAGAGCTTTTCCTAAAAAACATGAATATAAAATAGAATGGTAGATACCACACTTTTACCAAGAAGAAAAATTCAAACCTCATCATCGTCAAATATATTCGACGACCATTATATTCGCTTGACTTGTCAATGAATTTGTGATGAATTTTGCCAAAATCCATGCATGACGAGGTTCAATGAATGAGCAAGATTGGGTGAACTTAACTTCTTTTCCTTGGATTACAAATGGAAGATGGTATTTTCCTTTAATCAATCTAAATATATTAAAGAAATGCTTAAGAAATTTAGCTTAGAAGAAATCTAAAACCCAATGACAACCCTCGTGTCCTCCGAATCCCAAACCTTACGAAAGACGAAGAATGTGAGTCGGTAGATAGTACCAAGTATCGAGATCATATAGGTTTTAAGTTTTATTATACCTAACGGAAAGTTAGGCCCGTATATCATGTATAAGTGTCTACCTTTGTGCCCCGCCCGCTTACCAAAAGGCTATCCCAAACCTCTCCACCTTGAAGCGGTTAATGTATCTTCCTGATACAATAAAGCACAACGCACATAGGGATTATGTACCTAAGGGGACCGACATAAAAAACAGTAGTATATTGCAGACCTTGATCATTCGGAGATTATGTGGATCGAAAGAGCACTAGCTGCATTTGTACTTTCGTGTGATGTCAACAAGCACAATGGCTAAAACACAGCCGCTCTTGCATAATCCTACATAAGCGACTACGTAAGCCCAGAAAGGCCATTCAACAAGCACTATGGAAAAACAAGCTCTTATTCGACTACTACGACGTCCCCGATGAATGCGACAATAATACGCGATTGACCTTACAAAAACCCTGTGCAACATTCTCTGAAAACTGAGAACAATATTGAAATTTGTCATCAACTATTCTACGTGATAATGACCAGAAAGGACATATCTCAATCAACAAAGTTGTTCATCCATCGACAACAATCACCGACATTCTTTATAAAACCCTTTAAACGTTAATCGTTAAACTATCTAAAACTCCCTTATTTTAGGATGAAAAAACAGCATTCCCATAATCGTATTAGTCCCGCTTCTCTTTCTACTTCTTCTCAATTCTGAGTCTGGCGTTCCATTTCGCGTCGAGACAATTTAACTCTTATCCGAAGCTAGTTAGAAATTTTATCACTAAATGCAATTAATTATTCACTCTTCCTCGATAAATTTCGGTTAAAATTTAAAAAAGTCTAAAAATTCTAAGAAAACTGCGGGCGGCCCCCCATATCTCGGCGGCCCCTAATCATTTTTCACATGCGGACCCCCTGATCCGATATGGGCCGCCACCCCAGCAACGACCTATTACTTAGTCAAAAAAATTCAAAACGTACCTCCTTTGTTGCGGACGAACAGATAACCAAAGCAACCCAAAACTCAGAACATCAAACCAACCCCCCAAAACACTAATTGAAGATCAAATCATCACTAATATTCATCCTAACATCACAAAGATGAATCAATTGTAAGTCATTTCATCTATATTGTTTCAATTTAAGTCTAGGGTTCATGTGAACACAAAAATTAAAATTGGGGATTTTTTTCATTTTTTTTCGTCAATTATTTGTATAATTAGACTACGTATAGGAAATAATGTAAGAACTAATATACTCCCTTAGACATAGGATTTACAGCACTATGATTTGTCGAAAAATTTTAATTTTCGAACCAAAACCCTAATTTTATTTTCAAATCACTCACGTTAGGAACATAATAAAATTGTTGTTATGCATTGCTAATACAACTTTAAAACGTTTTTGAACACATGCATAATGATCTCATAAACAAAGGTCGAGATACATAATTCATATGTATTTTTTGACATGTTTGGATGTGCAAAATCAAATTAAAGAGCATTTGGGTTAACTCTTGGGATTTTATTGATTTAAGTTTTAAATTTATATTTTGCCGACTAAACCAAAAACAACACTTTAACGGGCAGTGTACCCGATCGGTAGTAGTTTCGTGGTAAGTAGGGTGTCGAACACTTGAAGCGAGGTTAAATCTCTCAATTTAATTAATATCTTGGTTATCTAATCTATGTTAACTCTATTCTATTCTAAACATATGTTAAACTTATGTCAGTCTAAATCCTAATTCTAACGGGAAAAGAGGGTTTTCAACCTGAGAGACTGGCACGGTTTGGTTGGTGACTACAATCAATCCAAGGGACTTTAACCCACGCAAGCTAATTAACAAAAGATAAAAGAGCGGTCGAGCCTTATGATAGAAAATTGTATTAACCATTATTAATCCAATTAGAAAGTTGGTTTGTTTATTAAGTGCAATGATTTCTTCTTTCGAGGTGGCGTATCATTCTTAAGACATAGGCGTTACATCATCCTAAGACCTAGACACATTAATTCTGTCACAATTAAAGCATCCACATAAAGCATCCTTGTTTGTTGATTATAATCTATCTTAGGGATTCAAGCAATAGTGATCGTGTTAAACCCTAGCTCATAGAGATTTTACCCACTTACCGCTTAATGGCAATTTATACACTAGTAGTCTACTTGTCCAACTATCCAATAAAATCAGAACGTTATTTGTTTAATTATCTAGGTTCACCTTCTAGTCAACACGATCAATAAACCATTGGCAATATTCAATTAACTAATTAAGCCCAAAGCGTATCCTAGACACAGATTTAGAAGGACAATATTTATGATCCTATGTTTCTAGATGTATAAATTACTATATGGAGAGCTATCCCAGACTCTAGATCTACTTGGTCCGTTTCACTAGATCCATTTGAATGATAGGTCGCATACAAAAGCGCGTAAACAAGTATAAATTGATAAACATAAACAAGCATACAACGATAAATCAAGATATCAAGATAAAACAAATACCAAACATTCAGATCTTCATAATAATGGCTAATACCCGAAGGTATTAGCCTTCAAACGTCATAATAAATACAAAAGCAATTATTTAGCCAAGGTAAACTAACCGAGTTAATGAATGATACCAAAAAACTGAACGATTACTAAAGTATATGGAATTACATGTTGTCTCATATGGAATTGATAACGTTGCTCGACCTCTTCTGCTCTTTTTCTCTTTTGAAAATTGATACTTTCTGTATTAGGTATTGGAATATGATTTAGAGCAACGAAATATATTTTGAGTTTCTATTTATAAGGTCGAGTCGGTTCGATACGGCCTGTAGTCGTAAGTGTTGGATACGGCGTATTGGGGATTTCTTGGAGTAGGGATCACGCTTGATATCTTCCAGAATATCTAAATACTATATCTTGAATACGGTGTATTGAGTCTCTCTGGATACGACGTATTGATCTTCATCCTTTTGTGGTCTTTGGTGAGTGCAGGCACAAATACGCCGTATCTTCCTTGATGGATACGGCGTATTGGTCTTCAGAATAGTAGTCTTCAAAATATCTTCATTTAAGCTTTAGAATGCGTGCCTTTTGCTATCTTTCACAATTACTCAGTTAATTAGACTGTCAATGTTCAATATAACATTAGTAACAATTCTTTGCAATAACTATACAAAATGGGTTAATAACATGGGATAGCTGATGCTATAAAATAGACGTTATTTGATGTCATCAAATATCCCCCCACTTGAATCCTACTTGTCCTCAAGTAGCCTTTAGAAGTTTACAAAAATGTATCCCTAAGGATATTTTTCGTTAAATCACTTATTCGATCTATTACGAGTACACAACCAAACACCCCACGAAATAGGAAGATGAAAACACTCAAATCACTCAACTAATCTATGTGGTAACATGTAACTAATTTGCTCAATTGCTCGGTCGTGACGAGTATTCTATCATAATCTTGGCAAGGATACACATCTTCACCACTAAAGTCAAGGAGTAACAAGTTTATAAAGGTAAATATGGGTTTTTATATGGAAAGGCATACGGTTGATCATTCTACAATCTTTCACCAGAAGTACCACTCCAACAAGGCAACTGAAGCACACATGCATGGCCGTAACGACGAAATAGACATGTGTGTTCGATAACATCCCCATTCGAATTTTTAGAGTTCAGATTTATCTGTGTTTAGGTATGAAGAATGATTATATGGTGAATAGGAACCTTCTAACTTTCACCAAAAGTCGTAAACCAACGAGGCAACTAAGACATGCATACATGGCCGTAACGACGGAATAGACATGCACGCTCGAACAAGTCCTCATTCGCGTAAAACCAGTGGCTAATCATCAGGTGAGAGGGAAGTAAATTGTTGTTAAATAAAAATCAAGAAACAAATAGATTAAGACTTAAGATACAAGTTGCTAGACACTTTTTTCCGACCGTTAACATGATAAAGACACAACTATTTACAACGTCTTTATCATAGATAAAAAACAACAACCTAAGTTGGCGTTCCCGTAACGGTCAACTTCCCAATCATCCCAAAACTTTACAGGCTCTACAAGGCAAGTGGTGATATCTACCACTTTGTACAATACTTTATATCGTTGATTTTTTCTTGACATATCAACGAATAATCGATCCTTTGTGTAATTTCTTTGGTAATGCTCTTTGCGAAACGATCATCTTCAAACTTTCTTTCTCTTTTTGTATGTTTCTCTTTTTTTTGATTTTTTTTGCTAACTATTCTTCAAATATCGGTGTAGTTTCATCATCTTCACGATCATAATAATTCTGGATAATTCCTTCGATAGTTCTTCATTCTTCGGACTCACCATTAATTGTGACGGTAGTAAAATCACATGAGTTTTGACTATTAATATACATTCCCATTTGGAATGTGCAAATTTCCAACCGCACCAAAGATAGAAAATGACACAAGACTCGGGAAATACAAACTTTACACTTTAAGCAACTAGCAACTGTAAATTAAACTTAATCTAACAGGGTAGGTTAAGGTGTAAGGGTGTAACGAAATAAATAGTTGGTGTAATTCCTAAAGGATTGGCTCTACGGGTCGTTCTAATGGATCTTCACTCTAAAGATGATAGTGGAAAAGGGTTTTAACGAGAGGTTAACTAACTAGTGTAGTTAGTTAATAAGCAACATGTAAAGGCGATTTGGGTAGGTGTAATCCTAAGATTTACCAATTTAAACAAGTTACTCCAATTAAATCCATAATACTCATTATTGTGGTATCAAGTGATATACCAAGCCAAGTTCTAAAGTCTACAACATCATCGGCACACTCATATTTTGTAGAATTTGGGTAAACATTTGGAAACGGAAAGGCTAAATCCTCACAATATCTAACAAAGGTTATTGTGTGCGGGTTATGTAACATATAATTTCACAAAAGTATGCTTGAATTTTTTTTAAATTTGAGCATAATTTAAGCATTTTAGTGTGAAAATTAGGACAAGTAAACATTCTAATTCCACCCCCCACTTGAATTATACAACGTCCTCGTTGTATATATAAAATTAAATACGAGAATTTAAAAAGAATTATAATGAGAAAATCCCTTGATATTTGTTCGGTAGATTCTTCAAGTTGCGTTTATGAGCAAGATTGTATGTTGAACAGCCGTCTTGAAGTTTCAAGACTCCAACACTTTAAGATTTCCAGATTTGTAAATTCTCCACCAATATTCGTCGATATTCTTTTCTCGAGGTCCTGTATAAAATATAGGAAAAACAAGTGCATTCCTATCTTGGTACCTACGGTTAATTTAAACTAAACTAAACAAACTAAATACGAGTCAGTTTTGGTGGATACGACGTATCAGTTTAGTGAATACGCCGTATTCCAGAACTGACAATAATATTTTTAAAGTGCAATAAAAATAAAGACTGATAACGTCCAGACAATCAATACTCTGTATGATATGGAGCGGATACGCCGTATTGATGTCTGGGAAGACAGACTCGATAACAAAATTAAATAACAATCCGGGTTGTCTCCCGGGAAGCACTTTTGTTTACAGTGAAGTCTTTAAGTTAGACTTTTCTTCAACTTCCGATATCTACTCAGCTCTAGTCACCATCCATCCTTCGTCCATTATCTGAAAGATTTCTTGGTAAGCTTGGCACGCTTCTTTTCTTGCGATAGTAAGATCGTCGTATTCGTTTTATTTTACAGCAACATACTCTTCATCATTATTGAACGAATATTTGATCATAATATATCTCCTTACATTGCATATTGGCGGTTCATGAACTTCACATAATTCTTCTTTCTCATGATTTATCTCATAAGCATCATCGTAGTTTGTATACATGTTCCATTGTCTCTTTTGTTTGTAACATGACTCGTCATCGTCTTCATTGATAAGTCCTTCCATGATAGCTTTGTTTCTTAAAGCCTCATCTTTAAGTTCACTATCTTCCATAGCTTCGTACCACTCGTAATCCTGGTAATGGAGTTGGTTTCCAATAATGTAAGTTCTGGATAAATTTCCTCCATTACTGTATCCATCATCCTTCCAACTACATGTTGGCCATTCCGAACATCCAGTCTTATAGTCGAAAGGTTTGCAAGTATGTTTAACTGGTGCAGGTTCGGTCCAAACTCCAGTGTTAGTCTATGGCTTCTCATCGACCCATGGTACGTCCTTGTTCCATTCATAGATCCATTCGTCTTTGTAATCTTCATAGGTCTTAAACCCCATAATATCCTTCGTAAGTAAGTCCGGATCTACTTTGAGAAGGTAGTTAAATTCATTAAATGTTGAACAGAGAGGTGTCTCATAGCCAAATATATTAGTGTCGGTCCTAAAGACTTCAAAATTTTCATCTTCATCATCAGATTCCTCATCAGTGAGCTCAACTTCATCATCTCCTCTGTCCTGTATGATCATAATGCTTTCATAGTATAATGATCCATTGTCTTGTAGTTGAAAATTTTCGATCCCAACCATTCAATAAATGCAACATCAGACGGATCATACCCCATGTCATCATCAGCTTCATGCTCCGAATCATCATCCATCCTAATTAATCGATTGACTTCATTGTTGAAAACTTCAAGTTGTGTATCGCAAGTGAGCAAAACATCTTCGACCTTAATATCCTTAATTTTCTCGAACTCTCCTTTGATAACCTTTGTCATTCTTACTTAAAAATATCCAGACATTATCAGTAGAACCAACGGAGAAAGGCATAAAAAATATTGGCTTAAGGTCGAGAATGGAAGAACTTTATAGACGACCGATACGCCGTATCAATAGAAGTGATGACCGTAATTGTCCAGTTATGAATGAATACGCTGTATTGGACAGAGAATTGGATACGCCATATCCGATGGAAGTGGATAAGCCGTATCCGATGGAAGTGGATACGCCGTATTCAACTGTCGACTAGAACAGTGTATTTATAGTGAAAAGCTATTAATACTTCACAACATCAAAACAAATAAATTTATCAAGCAAACAATAAAGACGCAAATAATACATAAATTTAAGAATATACAATAATCTAATATACACTATTCCAAGGGTTAGATCTACCTAATGTTAAAAACAAAATATCAAAGTAAAAAATCAAGTATTAATTTCACTCCCCGGCATTCGGCACGCTAATAATTCTTGATGTGTAGTTGTGTGGTGTTTATTTTTATTGACTTCTAGTTTTAAATTTATATTTTGCCGGGACTAAACATAAAACAACACTTTAACGGGCGTGTACTGTATCGATAGTAGTTTCGTGTAAGTAGGGTGTCGTACATTGAAGCGAATGGTTAATCTCTCATTTATTTAATTTCTTGGTTATATATTCTATGTTAATTCTACTAAATTCTAAAAACCATGTTAAACTATTTCAGTCTAAACCCCTAATTCTAACAGAAAAGGGGGTTTTCAGCTGAGAGACCGGCACGCTTTGGTTTGGCACTACAATAAATTCATTGGCACTGTTACCCCACAAGCTAATAAACTAAATATAAAAGAAGGCTGCCAAACTGTTATATATGAAAAACTGTATTAACCATTATTAATCCGATTAGAAAGTTGGTTTGTTTATTAAGTGCAATGATTTCTTCTCTCGAGGTGGCATATCATTCTTAAGACTTAGGCGTTACATCATCCTAAGACCTAGACACATTAATTCTGTCACAATTAAAGCATCCGCATAAAGCATCCTTATTTGTTGATTATAATCTATCTTAGGGATTAAAGCAATGGTGATCTTGTTAAACCCTAGCTCATAGAGACTTTACCCACTTACCGCTTAATGGCAATTTATACACTAGTAGTCCACTTGTCCAACTATCCAATGGAATCAGAACGTTACTTGTTGAATTATCTAGGTCACCTGCTAGTCAACACGATCAATAAACCATTGGCAATATCTAATTAACTAGTTAAGCCTGAAGCGTATCCTAGACACAGACTTAGAAGGACAATATTTGTGTAACTATTATTCTAGATGTATAAATTACTATATGGAGAGCTATCCCAGACTCTAGATCTACTTGGTCTGTATCACTAGATCTAGTTGAATGATAGGTCGCATACAAAAGCGCGTAAACAAGTATAAATTGATAAACATAAACAAGCATTCAACGATAAATCAAGAAATCGAGATAAACAAATACTAAACATTCAAATCTTCATAGAAGGTATTAGCCTTCAAACGTCATAATAAATACAAGAGTAATTATTTAGCCAAGGTAAACTAACCTATTTAACGAATGATACCAAAAACTGAACGATTACTAAAGTATATGGAATTACACGTTGTCTCCTATGGAATTGATAGCGTTGCTCGACCTTTTCTGCTCTTCTTCTCTTCTGAAAATCGACTTTTATGGTTTAGGTATCGAGAATATGATTTAGCACACTTAAAACTCGTTTTTGAGTTTTCTATTTATAAGGTCTGGAAGTCGGTTCGATACGGCGTATCCAAGTATTGGATACGGCGTATCCAAGTATTGGATACGGCGTATTGGGGATTTCTTGGAGTAGGGACCACGCTTGATATCTTCCAGAATATTTTTATCTTCTGAAAGTATTTAAATACTATATCTTGAATACGGCGTATTGAGTCTCTCTGGATACGACTTATTGATCTTCATCCTTCTATGGTCTTTGGTGAGTGCAGGCACAGATACGCCGTATCTTCCTTGACGGATACGACGTATTGGTCTTCAGAATAATAATCTTCAAAATATCTTCATTTAAGCTCCAGAATGCGCGCCTTTTGCTATCTTTCACCAATTACTCCATAATTACTACAATTCTCAAATATAAACGATTAAGTAACAATTCTTTGCAATAACTATACAAAATGGGTTAATAACATAGAATAAATAATGCTATAAAATAAACGTTATTTGATGTCATCAACATGCAAGACCTGCTTGCATCTCAAGTCTAAGGATTTAGTAAATTAAAATCACTCACAAGATTTATTTCATGACGACGATCCATAAAGTAATGATCTTGTTAGTTGGGGAAAGTCTAATATTTATCTTATAAATATCATGTGAGTTTGGCAGACACATCCTTTAATATCCAAGATATCACCAATTACTCAGACTTGCCTTAGTTCAACAATATTATCATATTGTTGATCGACAACGGACCAGTTTAGAATAATAAAAAATATTATTCACGGATTAAACATGCAAATATATGACATAATTTATAATAAAAATAACAAAATACTAAGTATCATTATCATAAAATAAAATTTTCTTAACATCCCTTATCCAAATACTAAAACACAGATCTACATGAAACTACTAGCTAAACGAAGTCCTATGCTCCTAGAATGTTGAGTATGCTTTTCATTTGATAAAGACTTCGTAAAATGATCAGCTAGATTGTTATCTGTGTGAACTTTAAGAAGTTTTATTTTGCCCAGTTCAATACACTCACGAACATAATGATATCTTCTATATGGTAGTGTCTGGCGCCCCTCTGAACCCCTGGTTCGTTAGCAAAATGAAGTGCAGCTGAATTATCGCATAACATCTTAATAGGCTCGTTTATTGTTGGTACGATGAATTTTTATTCATAATCTTATCATCTCTCTGGTTCAGGGCCAACGAAGGATTTACCAAAACGTGTCACAAAATATACTTTTAATCCGTATATAGTATTTATACTCCTCGCGATATGAATAGTACCTCGGATCTTGCTCTAACGGTATCGAGTATTGTTGTTGTTTTTTGAGGTAAAAGGTTTCTCCGGTAAATTTTATTACTCTAAAAAACTAATAAGAACAAAGAATGAGGGTGAATCCCACATCTCAGCCTAAAAGGCGAAACAAACGCATCGAGTATTGTTGTTGTTACTAAAATATAAATAGTCTCGGAGTCAACTCAAATAAACTATTATTTAGTTTATCAACTTATTTGGTTCGGTCTGTTATGTCCATTGATTTATTAGTTTATAGAAACTTAAAAATGAAATATAATGACAAAAACTTTAAATAAGAGTTTTGTTATATCTTTATACATCATATTCCTACATATCCAATATTATTATATATTTTTTCTTTACTTATTATATTTCTGCATCCCAAACTGTCAATTCTGATACTTGTTAGAATTCTATGAGTAAGAATAAGTAGTAGAATGAAAATATCATATCTTTTGAAATAATCCGAAAATTTATGATGTTAATTTAGAGTCCAATGATATTTCAAGGATAAAAATAAACTTATCCGAACACTCATAAACATTACTACGGTACATTTTTTATGCATTGTATCTTTATAGAATATTATAATTTATTTTTTTACTCATTATCGTTCTGTATCAGAACATTAAATTCTGACATTTGTCAGGATTCTGTGACTAGAAGTGATAACGCCTAAATGATACATGCTTTCGGTGACGTTATTTGCATATATTTAATCATTTCTAGCGAACTTTCGATACTTAATAGCATGATTGCTTGCAGGTTCACTTGAAGACATCCCGGAGATAAACACAACAAAGATCGAGTATTTATATGCTAAAGAACACAACATACAAGAAAGAAATAAAATTCAAGTTCTAAAGTGCAAATGTGCGCCGTACTTCTCCTCAAGTCAGAAGTGTTTAAAGCTTAGTCAAAACTCAGCATTAACTCCACAAGTACGCCACACTTACTATTTTGTGCGCCGCACTTCCCACCTGATTATGAAGAATTAATGAAGACTTAAATGCTACTGCATTAACACCCTAAGTACGCTACACTTACAACCTTGTGCGCTGCACTTTCTCAATAAAACATTTATTACCCTCACATTTAATCACTAAGTACGCCGCACTTACAACTTTGTGCGCCACACTTTTACCCCTAACTTAGCCTATAAATAGGGACGAATTTCACACATTTCAATTATCCCTCATCCCACTACTTCATCCTTCAATCAATTAGTATATTGGAATAATTCAACTCATACATACCACTTTCCACATTTACAAAGCATAAACACCACACCCTTTTTGAAGATTCAAGATCAAACGATCAAGAACGAAGTAGAATATCATATTAGTATATTGGAATAATGAAAATTCACGTTGAATCATCTTATGTTATGAACCTCATAGCCATGCGAGGCTAAATCTCTCATGACTACTCGGTGACATTATGATAATGAATAAGTGTTTGGTATGATCGTGATCTCTTTAATCTCAAGCTTATGTTACAATCGTGTTATATCTTATCTTATCGGTTTTGCTTATCAAATTAGATTATATAATCATACCGGTATAGGTCGAAAGACCCGTTATGATTTATATGGTTTTAAAGATTTGTCTATGATCTTTATCGTCTGTGCCAAGAAATCTACTTTCGTGAATTGATAAACAAAATAAGTTTTGATATAATAAGTAACTAAACTATTTGAGTGACACATTTGGTCTAGTCTACTAAATATAAGTCTTGAGTTAATTAAGTTAATTTGTGAAAACGTTTTCTGACGATAAATCCTTTTTATAAGTTAAGGTTTCATCTTCGAGGTCTTAATCATTTCTAACTCTCATAAATATATTCAACTATCCGAGTAGACATCTCTATTATCATTGGTAAAACAAAAAGTTATTTTCAAGTTAAAGTTTATTTTCTTTCTGATTATCTAAACACTACTCAAATCCCTGTGGATGACCTGGTCTTACCTAAAAAGATTATACTACATACGTGTGTTATACTTTTACCTGTGTTTTTCCCTATAATAAAACTGGTATTTTTAGTCATTATAAATTTAAAGCTTTTGAAATACATCAAAGTTTTTGGCGCCGCTGCCGGGGATTTTTAAGCTGTTCTGTAATCAACTTTGGAAAATTATTTTAACTCCCTCTCTTTTTCAAAAATCATCGTACAGTATTCTGGAAAACTGACCCAAACAATATCTCTCTTGGATGCATACACGTGCTTTCAATTCTGAACTTGTTGAAACTTTACCCAAACCTGAACGCACTCTAAATCGAATACTTCGTCGACGAAACAGAAGAGTTCCATACGATCAAAGAAAACAATCCACCACAACATGCGAGAATTATCTACCCGCCAATTCTTAACATCAATTACTTCCATTACTTTCTTGATATTCTTCGAAATTATGATCCAATGGATGATGAACCCATGTGGGGTGCCGACTGTGTTGTCGCTCTCACTCCCGGTTCCGCAATCACTATTCCTGAAACCGCTAACGAGTTTGCCATTAAAGGTAACCACTTGACCCTTGTCAAAGGAAACCAATTTGACGGTAGAACCAAAACCGATCCTCATAAACATATTCATGAATTTCTCAGAATCTACGATATGTTTAAATACATATATACTGAAATGAAGCTGTCCGCCTAATGATGTTTCCCCTATTACTCACCGGAGAAGCAAAAACATGGCTGAACAAACTCAATGAAGGAACTATTGAAACGTGGGATGAACTTCAAACTGCTTTCATTAGCCAATTCTTTCCCCAAGCTCCTTTCGACTGACTCCTCAGAGAAATCCGTGCCTTTTCTCAACATGAAAACGAAGATCTGACCGATGCTTGGCTTCGTATGAAAGAAATGCTTCAAAATTGCCATGGTCATAACCTTTCCAAAGGTAATATTATCAAAATCTTCTATCATGGTCTCAACGAAATAACCCAAGAGGTTCTGAATGCCGCAGCTGGTGGTATTTTCCTCTATAAAACACCAAATCAAGCTTATCAGCTTCTCGAAGATAAAGTCTTACTCAAGCTCGATTGGGCTAAAAATCAAAAGACCAAAACATTTCTTAAGAAAACTATTGTTTTCGCCGATGAGGGTAGCAGTAATACCGATACTGAAAAAATTATGGTTTCAATGGATGCCATGACCATAAAAATGGATGCTCAGTACAAAGAACTCCAATCTCGTGCTAAACAACCAACACCCAATCTTGACGATGATGACATACCTATGTCCCGTGAAGAAGAAGCTAAATTCATGCAAACTTTCTGTAAGACTCGTTTTTACAATGATTACCGCGACCGAGACTCGAATCGCGATAATTGGCGTTCAAGCGGACGAAATGATTATAATCGAGACAACTACCGATCTAACACCGATGACAAACCGTACGATCTTCAGAAACAATTCAACGATTTCATGAAATCTCAGCAATCAACCAACGCTTTTGTCAAAGAAACATTCATGGACCTAAAAACTCAACTCGAAACAGTAGCCAAAAATCATCAAGCTTCAATCCAGAATCTTGAAACTAAGTTCGACAGACTTGCTGACAAGCAATCTGGTCGACCTTCTGGATCTCTTCCAAGCAACACTCAACCAAACCCACGAGGTAGCAATTCTAAAGCTTATCAACCGCCGCAAGCTCGTAACGAGCATGTGAATGCCGTATTCACAAGAAGTGGTAAAACCTACAATCCACCAGAAAACCCGAATGAAGAACAAAACAAAACCGAAAACCCTATCAACTTTGATAGCGATGATGAAGACGATGAACCTACACCACAACCAAAGATTCAAACCCAGAAACCAGTTAAAGAAACACCATTACCCAAACCATACAAACCAAAAATTTCGTATCCTCAACGCCTTAGGAAAAAAATGGAAGCCTAATATGGGAAATTCCTAGACATGATCCGAGCCGTTCGAATCAATATACCTCTTGACGATGTCTTAGCTGGAATACGTAACTATGGAAAATTTCTCAAAGAACTCATAAGCAACAAGCATAAAATAGAACAAATTTCTGCCGCTTTCCTTAGCGATGAGAGTTCAGCAATGATCCAAAATAAAGTTTCACCAAAACTTGGAGACCCTGGAAGTTTCCTTATTCCATGTAATCTCAACAAAACCTTTTCCTGTAATGCTTTAGCCGATCTTGGTGCTAGCATTAACCTTATGCCATATTCCTTATACGCGAAACTATCTCCCGAAACTCTTAAACCTACCAAAATAAGCGTAAGATTAGCCGATAGATCATTCCAATACCTTGTTGGAATAGCTGAAAATATGCTCGTTGAAGTTGGAAAATTCACTTTTCTTGCCGATTTAGTTATTCTCGAAATGGAAGAAGACAGTAAAGTTCCTCTCATCTTGGGACGACCCTTTCTTCACACTGCCGATGCAGTTATTCGAGTTAAACAGAAACAACTCAATCTTGGAGTTGGGACTGAACGAATGATCTTTAATATCGACTCTGCAATGAAACACTCTTACTCAAATGATGATACCTATTTTAGTATTGATGTTATCGATGAAATTTTAAAAGAAGATTTCGACTCTCTTCTAGACGAAGGAAGCAAAATTCTCGATTCCATCGAAGGAACCCTTCTCGAAGAAGAATTTTTTTTTGAATTTAATGAATTCATAGCAATGGCTGAGGATGAAAATTCTGAATCTGAATCCGATACCAAAGAACCACCATTCGAAAAAATCACCATCAACACATATTATAAAATCAAGACATCCCTTGAAGAACCTCCTACGGATCTTGAACTCAAACCTCTTCCTGATAACTTGGAATATGTATTCTTAGAAGAACCATCCTTTCTCCCTGTAATCATATCATCTTAATTATCTGCTCAAAACAAAGGCAAAATTGTATCCGTCCTTAAAAAAACACAAGGAAGCTTTTGCCTGGAAAACGACTGACATTCCTGGTATCTACCTATCATTCTGTAAGCATAAGATACAACTTCTGGATGACAAGAAACCAGTTGTCCAAAAACAAATAAGGTTGAATCCAAATATGCAAGAAGTTGTTAAGAAAGAAATCGTGAAACTCTTGGATACCGGTATTATTTATCCAATTGCCGATAGTCCTTGGGGTAGTCATATTCATTGTGTACAAAAGAAAGGAGGTATTACAGTTGTCACAAACGAAAATGATGAACTTGTCCCAACAAGAACCGTTACGGGTTGGCGAGTATGCATCGATTATCGTAAACTCAATGAAGCAACCGCAAAAGATCATTTTCCTTTGCCGTTTATGGATCAAATGTTAGAAAGACTCGCAGGAAATAATTATTTCTGTTTCCTTGATGGTTTTTCTAGATATTTTCAAATTCCTATCGATCATAATGATCAAGAAAAAACAACATTCACATGTCCTTTCGGAACATACGCTTATACGCTTATAGGCGAATGCCTTTCGGGCTATGCAATGCCCCAGCTACATTCCAAAGGTGCATGCTGGCAATCTTTCACGACATGATCGAATAATCCGTCGAAGTATTTATGGACGATTTCCCCGTCTTTGGAAACTCTTTCGACAAATGCCTAAACAATCTCGATAAAATGCTCCAGCGTTGTAAATATGCTCATCTTGTCCTTAATTGGAAAAAATGTCACTTCATGGTCAAAGAAGGAACTGTGCTTGGACACAAGGTGTCTAGCGCAGGACTTGAAGTCGACAAAGCAAACAATCGACGTAATCTCAAAACTTCCGCCCCCTACTAACATCAAAGGTGTTAGAAGCTTTCTTGGACATGCCAGTTTTTACTGAAGATTCATGAAAGATTTCTCGAAAATTGCTCGACCACTAACTAAGCTGCTTGAAAAAGATACTCCATTTGAATTCGATGACGAATGTCAAAAAGCATTCGATTTATTAAAATAGAAACTCACATGTGCTCCTATGATCGTAAGCCCAAACTGGAATCTTCCGTTTGAACTTATGTGTGATGCAAGTGATTTCGCAGTTGGAGCTGTCTTAGGTAAAAAAGATAGTAAAAACTTTTACCCGATCTATTTCGCAAGTAAAACTCTTAATCCAGCTCGACAAAAATACACCGTAACCGAAAAAGAACTTATGGCTGTAGTTTTTGCATTTGATAAATTCAGATCCTATCTTATTCTATCAAAAACCATTGTTCACACCGATCATTCAGCTCTTAAACATTTATTTAGAAAACAAGATGCAAAACCCCGTCTTATTCGATGGATTTTACTCTTACAAGAATTTGACATAGAAATCAAGGATAGAAAAGGAACAGAAAATGTTGCTGCTGACCACTTGTCCCAAATTGAAAATGACGAGTCAAGTGATGACAGTGAAGTAGATGATAACTTTCCTAGAGAGACCCTTATGGAAATTAACACAAAAAATAAACCATGGTTTGCAGACTTTGCAAACTATTTGGTAGCCGATATTATACCAAAAGGGATGACATATCAACAAAAAAACAAATTCTTCTCTGACCTCAAACATTACTTCTGGGAGGAACCCTACCTCTTCAAAGTATGTTCTGATGGAATAATCAGACGCTGTGTATCTGGATCAGAAACTCGAACAATTTTAGATCAATGTCACCACGGACCAACTGGTGGACATTATGGACCCGATATGACCGCTAAGAAGGTCCTAGATTCAGGTTTTTACTGGCCAACAATTATTAAAGAAGCTTATACTCTAGTTCATCTTTGCGAAGCATGCCAAAAGACGGGAAATATATCAAAATGTGATGAGATGCCCTTAACCAACATTCAAGTATGTGAAATTTTTTACGTATGGGGTATTGATTTTATGGGACCATTCCCAAAACCGCATAAGTTTGAATACATTCTTGACGTTGTTGATTACATATCTAAATGGGCCGAAGCTCAGCTTTTACCCACAAGAGACAAAACCAAAACAAAATACCAAAACCAATGAACACACAAAAAAAACTAAACAACAAACGAAAACCAAGAGAATGGGACATAAACAAGACACACACCACCAGAAGAAGAACACACAAATAACCAAAAAAAAAGACATCCAAACCCAACATCAAACCAAAATAATCAACCAAGAACAACAAAACACAATCACACAATAACCAAAAAGCCACATCACAACCCAACAAAGAATAACAAAACCACACGGTAAAAAACCCACACACAAACAAAAAAGGCACCAAAACACAACACAAAAAAAACCAAACACAAACACACCAATAAAAAACCAACAACAAAAACACAACCACACAACCACACCAAAAAATAACAACACTACAGAAACACACAATACCCAAACAAAACCAAAACACCACATTACACAACAGAACAAAACACTAAGCTACAAAACACAATCAAACACCACACCAAAATAAAGCCTAAAAACAACAAAAAAAAACACCACAAACAAAAAACACGACCTAGACCAAACCACATCCAGACCAAACAAAACCAGAGAAAACAAACCAATGGACCATAGCACATAACAAAACCCAGAGACACAACACAAACCAAAGCCCCTAAATACGACCACAAAAAGAACAAAGCAAATAATCCACACCACACAACTAAACAATAACACAAAACACACATCCACCTAGAACCCAACAAACAAAACCAACAACACAAAACACCAAAGAAAAAAGAAAGACACACCAACCAACCACACACAAAAGCCAAATTCCACCAACATCACACCACCCCAGCCCACTCCCCCGACCCCCCCACACCCCCAACCCCCTCCCCCCCACCAGCCACCACCCCCCCCCCCCGCCACCCCCCCCCACCCCCGCACCCTCAAACCCAAGATGCCCGAGATGTAATCACAATACCATAAAAGAAACTAAACTTCCAATATCGGAATGCCCAAAAAGCTCTAATCATCCGACCGAGGTTCCTCAAAATACTGAAACAAATCACTGGAAACCCCAATGTAAGATATAAGGAAGATCACCACCATATTATCTACAACATATCACCCTTAAACTAGAGTCCAAGTCGAAAACACAACAAGAGCTCAAAAATAAAATTCTTAAAAAACTGTTAAAGACAATCCTGCTATTTGGTCAAGAAAACTTGATGATGCTCTATGGGCTTTTCGCACTGCTTATAAAACACCTACCGGTACCACACCCTATAAACTTATATATGGAAAGAACTGCCACTTACCATTTGAAATTGAACACCGTGCATACTGGGCCTTGAAGAATTGCAACCCATATCTCATTGGTGCAAGTGAAAAAAGAATGTTTTCCCAGTTTACACGAGTTAGATGAACTAGACATCAAGCCCTATAAAACCCTCGATTATAACAAAGCTTAGAACCAAATCTGCATGAATAGAAACTACGAATGAGAAAAGAATTCAAACATGGAAACAAGGTTCTGCTCTTTCACTCGAAGTATGAATTTAAACAGCCGAAACTCAGAACTCGTTGGCTAGGACCATACGTAGTAAAATATCAATATCCATCTGGATATGTTGAACTATATGATAAAGATGGAAAAACGTTTATTGTTAATGGCCATCGACTAAAACTATATCATGAAGAAGAAGATTATATTGACCCAAGGGAAGAAGTCACTCCCTTCTTTCCCAAAGAATGACTCACCAAGATTCGAGTCTAGCTAACGACTCTCTTAAAAATTAAGCACTTCTCGGGAGGCAACCCGTGCTTCACTTAAGTGTGGAGGAGTCCCTCCTCCATTCTTCTGTCATATCCTTTATTTATTTTTTTCTAAAAAAACAACAAAAATATTTTCTTTTTTTTATGCTTTTGTATGTTTACCTTTTATGCAGGTAATATAGCTTAAAGATTTTGGAAAATTATGAAGTCTGCTCAAGGATAGCACTCTCGCAGCTATATATCTATATGCCCCGGGAAGTACCGTTTTCCCTTAATTTTCCCTATTTTATCTCTATTATCAGTTATCACATTGAGGGCAATGTTCAACTTAAGAGTGGAGGGGAGCCAAATAGAAAAAATTAATCATATCCCTTCATGTTTGCCTTGTTAAAAAAATCAAAAATATATGTTTTCAAAAATTAAAAAATGCTCTTAGTAAGGCAAATCCAATCGGATTGACACTATAGCTAGCACAACCTAATCCACTAAATTGTAAGAATTATAAGCCTTTAGAATATTCGGGTACCCACTTTTGTTGCCTAATATAGTTGATGCCTTTAGCTTGTTCGAGTTAAGGAGTGAGCAATTATATGTATCTATTCCATCGTTATGGATGTGTATATGTGGTTTTGTCGCCTTTTTGAGCAAATGGTATTGTTGATAATTGATAGTAGAGTTAGCGGTAATTTAGAAGCTCTAGAACTTGTGCTTGATCATCATTTACTAGACCGAAGCCTGATTAATCATATGATATGAATCCCGCAAGTCACTGTTCTTACAAGTGCTCCCTTTAGTACTAAATTGCTAAAATTCCTAAGTAAAGAAGTTAAAGATAAAAGAAGAAGTTATGTGCCAAACCTTAGTTATGATTATCGATGAAAAAAAGAAGAAAATATATATAGTAGTTCAAATAAAGGCTTAAGTCCCGGCACATGAAGATTAGTATATGCTTTCGCATCAGCATCAAAGTTCACCCTCAGTTCAGGTATAGTGTTAAGTACAAGCCTATGGTAGCTGTCTAGATTATGTCTGTGCGAATTGAGTGTTTTCACAAAAATGTATAAACCTTATCTGAGTGGCCGAGTGAATTTTTAAATCAAACACATTTCCTTGTGAGGTGCTATGTTATATGTCAATACCTGAAAAGTTATCTAAACTTGTAAACACTTATAAATCCAAATTTTCTCCACGTCACGATAAATGATCTTGTTTTCTCGCTTTTATTGCTTGAGGGCAAGCAACAGCTAAGTGTGGAGGGATTTGATAACACCCAAATTATACATGTTTTCAGTGGCGTTATTTGCATATATTTAATCATTTCTCGTGAACTTTCGATACTTAATAGCATGAATTGCTTGCAGGTTCACTTGAAGATATCTCGAAGATAAACACAACAAAGATCGAGTATTTATATGCTAAAGAACACAACATGCAAGAAAGAAATAAAATTCAAGTTCTAAAGTGTAAATGTGCGCCGCACTTACCAATTGTGCGCCACACTTCTCCTCAAGTCAGAAGTAATTAAAGCTTAGTCAAAATTCAGCATTAACTCCACAAGTACGCCGCACTTACTATTTTGTGCGCCGCACTTCCTACCTGATTATGAAGAATTAATGAAGACTTAAATGCTACTGCATTAACTCCCTAAGTACGCCGCACTTACAACCTTGTGCGCCGCACTTTCTCAATAAACATTTATTACCCTCGCATTTAATCACCAAGTACGCCGCACTTACAACCTTGTGCGCCACACTTTTTCCCCTGACTTAGCCTATAAATAGGGGATGATTTTCACACATTTCAATCATCCCTCATCCCGCTACTTCATCCTTCAAACAATCCTCTCATCCATTCTTTACACCACTTTCCACCCATATAGCCAAGACACCATAAACACCACACCCTTTTGAAGTTTCAAGATCAAACAATCAAGAACGAAGTAGAATATCATAGTAGTATATTGGAATAATGGAAATTCATGTTGAGTCATCTTATGTTATGAACCTCATAGCCATGAGAGGCTAAATCTCTCATGACTATTCGGTGACGTTATGATAATGAATAAGTGTTTGGTATGGTCGTGATCTCTTTAATCTCAAACTTATGTTGCAATCGTGTTATATCCAATCTTATCAGGTTTTGCTTATCAACTTAGATTATATAATCATACCGGTATAGGTCAAAAGACCCGTTATGATCTATATGGTTTTAAAGATTTGTCTATGATCTTTATTGTCTGTGCCGAGAAATCCACTTTCGTGAATTGATAAACAAAATAAGTCTTGATATAATACGTAACTAAAGTATTTGAGTGACACATCTGGTCTAGTCTACTAAATATAAGTCTTGAGTTAATCAAGTTAATTTGTGAAAACGTTTTTTGACGAGAAATCCTTTTTGTAAGTTAAAGGTTCTATTTTCAAGTTAAAGTTTATTTTCTTTCTAATTATCTAAACACTACTCAAATCCCTGTGGACGACCTGCTCTTACCTAAAAAGATTATACTATTTACGTGGGATATACTTTTACCCTTGTGTTTCCCTATAATAAAATTGGTATTTTCAGTCATTATAAATTTAAAGCTTTTGAAACACATCAGTCTCTGCGATTTAACTTTATGCGATTTAGGTTTGTGATTTAGGTTCTTGAGAAATAAACTTTTGTGATTTAACAAGTTGTGATATAACATAAGCGATTTAAGATCTTGCGGTTTAACTAAGCGATTTAAAAAAGAAGCGATGTGGCAGGAAAACTTGAGTAAAATTTTATTTCAAGTGTAGTCTTAATATCAAATTTTTACTTCAAATTCAAATTTTGGTATAACAGTGAAAATTTTGGCCTAAAATTCAAATTTTTGGGACGAAATTCAAATTTTTACGGTTAAAATTGACATTGTTTTTGGCGCCGCTGCCGGGGATTTTTAAGCTATCATGTAATCAACTCTGGAAAATTACTTTAACTTCCCCTCTTTTTCAAAAAAATCACCGTACAGTTTTTTGGCAAACTGACCCAAAAAATTTTCTCCTTTGGATGCATACACGTGCTTCCAATTTGAATTGTTGAAAAGAAACCTATTACCCGAACCCGAACTCTACTCTAATCGAAGACTTCGTTTACGAAACAAGAGGAGTCCTAACACAAAGAAACAATACACCACAAAACCCGAGAATTGTCTACCCACCAATTCTTAGCATCAATTACTTCTGTCACTTTCTTGATATTCTTCGAAATTACGATCCAATGGATGATGATGCGACCCAATGGGCTGGTCGACCCGTGGTTAACGCTCCAATCCTCCCCGTTCCGCAATCACTATTCTGAAAACCAAAAAAACGGAGTTTGCATAAAGATCTCATACATAAGTGGTTTTAAGCATTTTAATCAATATTTGGATATGTTAAGCACATCAAGCGTTAATTAAAGTTATGTCTAGTAATGTTTTGAATATGATTTTATACTTTTTCAAAATGTTACATTTTAGACCCTGGAGTTTGAAAAGTGGCAAAATATACCCTTGAAGTTTGCACTTTTACGACTTTGGTCCTTTAACTTTTAAAGATATACAAAGTAAACCTTGCACTTTGAAAAGTGACATAATAGATCCCTATAGTTATAACTTTGATAAAATGACGCTTTTAGTCCTTTTAGTTATAAGTTTCTGAAAGTTACGATATATACCCCTTGCATGGATTATAATTACAAAACATGTCCAAATTGCCATGCAAGCTTATTTTAACATTTCAATAGACATTCATAAGTTATAATAAACTAAAATATGAAGTTTAACTCATAGATTAAGAAAAAACATGAAATTAGGGTTTCGGGTGCACGGTTTTGGATCAAAAAGGTAAAACACATAGGTTTTTGAGTTCAAAGCATTATATTATTATTTTAGCTTGATCATATGAACATTATGACGTTATGAAAGCAGATTATAAGCTTTTAGAACCTGGTCTTGAGCTTATGGCTTGGATATGGGTCGGAATTGAGACTTTTAGCTTCGTACGTCTAGAATAACGACTCCGGGGCTTCGTTTCTTCAAAGATTCGCTTGTATGATCTTCTTAGATGATCCTAGGATTAATTTGGAGCAAAGGATTGCTGCCTTATGGGTTATAGAAAGATGAAGGTGGGTGCGAGTTGTTATGAAGCATGTATGGTCCTATTTATACTTGAAATGAAGGCAAAGGGTTAAGGAACTCATAAGATCTGATCTTGACACATATAGGGGCTAGTATATGATTTGTAGAGGCTAGTAGATGTGGTGGTTAAGCTAGAAACTAGCTTGGATTAGGTGGTTTGTGTTGGTGATGTCGCAGCTAGGAATGAACAACAAGGAGACCATGTGGCCAATTTATGTACTAAGGAATGAAAGGAGGTGCTTGTAAGCAGCTTAGGGATGAAGTAGCTTAGTCATGGAGGTGCTTGATTGCAATATAGAACTTTGGAATGGGTTAGAATGAAAGAACTAAGGTTACGGGTTCATTTAGGGCTCACTAGGGTTCATGTTGAGTTTTCTAGCTTGTAATTCGTGTACATTTGATTAGGAATGATAGGTTACTGATCCTAAGATTTATATTAACGATTATAATCAAAAGTTGATAGGTGGTTTGGGTTAAAACGGGTAGAAAATGAATAAACGGGTCAAAGTTCCAATTAGGGCACAATTAGGGTTTTCTAGATTTGATTTGCATATAGTTGATGTAAAATGATGAAATGATGATGGATTATGATTGAGAATGTTTTAAATTAAGTTATTATAACTTAATTGAGTGTTGTTTTGGGTTTACAATGGATAAAAATGAAGAAACGGGTCATGGTTTAGAAACTAGCTCGGTTTTAGGGTTTAGGGTTTTGAATTAGGGTTTTGAGTGTAAAAAGTTGTATGAAAGCTTATGAATAGAATAATTAGGGTTTACACATTATATATTAAGTGTAGTAGCTTGTACAAAAGTGATAGTGAAGAAATTAGAATGAAAACGGAAGTAAAACGGCCATTTTAGATATCATGCTTAATGACTTGTATATTGAGCTTTTAAAGACTTGTACCTTAACTTGGAGAGGTTTTATATTTCAAATAAGATGCTATATTACTTGTACATATTCTTTATTAGCTTGTGCATTCACTTTAGATGTTAACCTTCCATGAAATTAGGTTTTAGAGGCATCTGATAATGATTTAAAGCCCGTTTTGATATAATGTTGCAAATGGTACATTATATGAGTAATGTACTTTGTAAAAATGATATTATGATATTGTCTTGATATGTTATGATGTTTGCTTGACATATATAAAGATAGGATTGCCATAGATAGGTTGCCTGAGCCTGTTAGCTTTAGTTATGCATGTTATGTTGCATATTAAGATATTGGCAAAGTAAGTAATGTAATAAAACGAAAAATTTCCCTGAAAAAGGTGAGTTCATATATAATTGATAGATTGTACATCATCTAACTTAATAGATGGATATTTACATTTATGATAATTGCGGGTTGTTATAAGTACCTCAAAGATTTTTGGTTTACAACCAAAGTTAAAAACAATACCATCACTTTTTCACTCTCACATATTGAAGAACCTATCTCATTCGATCGTGATGTATTTTCATCTGTCATTGGGTTGGATTACACAAAGTCTTATGTACCCCTACCCTCACATGAAGCAGTAAAAGATGCTTTTGCAACATTAGGTCTTGCTGATGAAAATAGACCTAATATGACGTATGTTGCACTGGCTCATTCTTCTCCACTGAGATTCAAATACTTCTTACCAACATGGAGAATCCTGATGACTTACATAGTCAAGTGTCTGGGAGGAAATCACGGTTCACATGACCAGCTAAATGTTAATCAACAGATGATTGCATATGCTTTATGGTGGGGGCTCGACATCGAGATAGCAGGTATCTTATACGGTGATCTTGTCACAAAGCTGTCCGCTGAAAGAAAGAAGGGAAGATATAAGAATGTGTGTTACAGCAGATATCTGTCTCTCATCATGGAACATTTACTTGGAGAAGACTATCTGTTTGATGAACACAAACCAATGAAGCCATATCAGATCACTGATGCAACCTTTAAAGATTCCAAGATATCAGAGGTTCCCTTAACCTCTTACATGCGCAAGGTTGCTAAACTTCCAGAGAAACCATTAACTCATACCTCTTTACAAGAGAATATTGAAGATACTGGTGACAAGTCCTTGTCCGGGGCCGCTGTGAATCCAGTGTCCAAACCTAAGGCAAAAACCGACAAAAAGCAAAGGACGAAGAAATCCCCTCTTCATCTGAACCCACAGCTTCAAATATTGTCACTCTTCAAACTCCAACTACACAAGCCTCTAAGTCTCAGCCAGCTGATGCACCAGAGGTCCCCGCTGACACCACCAAACAGAGTCTAGAAGCCTTGATGTGTCGTCGTGTGGTGTATAATTATTGATTATCAAGTTTTACATTTATATTTAGCCGACAAACCTAAAGACAACACTTTAACGAGCAGTGTACCCGGTCAAGATGAAGCTTCGCGGTAAGTAGGGTGTCAAACACTAAGAGTGAGAGTTAATATAATATTCTATCAGTATTTTAATCTATCTAGATTAGTCTAATTACTAGTTAAACCTATGCTATACATATTTACTAGAGATAAATAGGGGGTTTTCAGCCTGAGAGACTGGCACAGGTTTACGCTGACAAATATCAATTCTAAGCACAATAAACATGAAAGACAAACAACAAAAGATAAGAGAGCGGTACAAGCCAAATGTAAGAAAACTGTATTAAACATGTTAATCTAATTATATGCTGGTTTGATTAATTAGTACAATGGCCGTTTATCTTGAGGCGACATATCATTCTTAAGACTTAGGCGGTTCTTCATCCTATGACCTAGATACAAACAATCCTGTCACGATTAACGTATCCACATAAAGCATCCTATAGTCCAATTATAATCTATCATAGGGAATTAAAGCAGTGGTGATCCTGTTAATACCTTAGCCTATTGAGACTTTACCCACTTATTGCTTGATGTTGTTTTATACACCGGTAGTCTACCACTAAAATCAATTACCAATTCATTAAGAACAATACTGGTTGAACAATTATCGGGTCACCTGCCGGTCCAACTAAGCTCATAATCAAAAGGGTAAAATACAAGGTGTCATTTGTGGTCCTATTGGTCCGGGCGTATAGAACACAACATGGAGAGCTATCCCGGAGAGCAATCCCGGCATCTAGATTACTGTGAAGGGGGGGGGGGATCTCACTAACTCTGTTGATAATAGAATACTTAAGCACGATAACGGCCTCTATGCGACATGTACAAGGCACTACACAAGATAGGCATAAACAAATTAAACAATCAAGGATAAATTAAACAAGCCAGAATTAAATCAAACCAAACATAATAATCTTCATAAACATGGCTAATAGCTGAGGGTATTAGCCCACAATCGTCATAATCATACAAGCGTAATCAAACAATTAAAAATTGAATGATTAAGAAAATAGGAATTACGGGATGTCTTCTATTGAATTATGGTTGATGCTTGACCTTGGTTGCTCTTCTTGGCTTTTGAAATTCAAACTCTAGTGTATACTATACAGAGAATATGATATTGCACACTAAAACTCGTATTTGAGCCTCGTATTTAGAGTGTCTGAAAATCGCCTGGATACGCCGTATGCGGTGAGCGGCATACGGCGTATAGGGTTAATTTCCTTGGAGTCCGCGATAAGATCAAATCAATCAAGATAATTACCATCAATCATATTAAATGCGTATCTTTGACTGATGAACAGCTGTGCATACGGCGTATAGTAATGTAGTGGATACGCCGGATTGGGAATTGATCATTACAGGGTTCTTGTGTTGAGCTGGCGCTAATACGCCGTATCTTCTTTGCTGGATACGGCGTATAGTAGCACTTTATAGATTTCTTCAAATATCTTCGTTTTAGTTCCAGAATTGCGCCTTTTTTGCTTCGTCTTCACAAGTTACTCCTGAATTACTGCATTTATCATCTTTAAAGCAATTAAGTACCAAGTCATGCAATAATTATATAAAAGTAGGTAAAAAGTGTGGGATAAATGATGATAAAATATGACGTTATTTGATGATATCAAATATCCCCCCACTTGAATCCTACTTGTCCTCAAGTAGACTTTAGAAAAGTTTATGAAAATGTATCTCAACCGAGGTTAAGGATTTTTTCGTTAAGCACTTTTTCTTGTTCAACCCACCTGTACAAAACCAAGCTCCTCGTGAAATATGGAAATGAAATCACTCATATCACTCAACTAATCTAGGGTGTATCATTTTAGTAGTACGCTCAATCGCTCAGTCGTGATTACTTCGTATCATAGGCTTGGCAAGGATACACATCTTCACCTCTAAAGCTAAGGAGTAACAAGTCAAAAGGTAAATTGGGCATTTATTTAAAGGCTCGGGTTTAATCATTCTTTTTAGAACAAAGAATGATATAGGGTATGGAGCTTCTGACTTTCACCAAAGGTCGTCGTCAAACAAGGCAGCTGAGACATGCATACATGGCCGTAATGACAGAATAGACATCCACGCTCGTACACATCCTCATTCGAGTTGATCCTAAGGTTAGTTATCAGGAAAGGGAAGTAAAATGGTTGTTAAATAAAATAAATAAAACAAATAGATTAAAGCCAACAAATAAGGTATGGTTGCTAGTAACTTTTCCCGACCGTTCCATGACAAAGACTATAACATATAAATAAACGCCTCGATCATAGAAATGACAAAGACAACCTAAGTTGGCGTTCCCATAACGGTCAACTTCCCTTACATCCCGAACTTTACATACTTTTACAAAATAAGTGGTGATATCGGCCACTTTTTACAATACATTACATCGTTGATTTTTGCACGTATCAACGAATAATCGATTCTTTCAAATAATTTCATCAGTATAAGCTTTTTTGAACCGACTATCTTTTTCTTTTATCATTTTTTTTGCAAACAATAAATCATAAATCTCGGTGTAATTTCACCGTCTTCACTATCATCATTTGTCCGGCAAATTTTTCTTTTGAACTTTTCTTCTTTCGGACATAATACATAATTGCGAAAGTAGCAAAACACACGAGCTACAAACATTCTCATTGCATTGTGCAATTTTCCTGACCATTACATAAATAGAGAAATTTCACTTTGACGCAGGAACTACAAAACTTTACACGAAAGCAACTAGCAACATTGATTAAAATAGGTTTTAATCTACACGGTAGGCTAAGGTGTAAAGGTGTAACGAAACAATTTTAGTTGGTGTGGAAAAAGAAAGGAATGGCTCAGCAGGTTGTTCTAAGGGTATCTTTACTCTAGAAATGAGAGTAAGCAAAAGGGTTACACGAAGGTTAACTAACCAGTGTAGTTAGTTAATATTACGACATGTAGGCTTTTTGGTTTAATCCTAGAAATTTACCAGTCAAGCATGTTACTCCATCTAAATCCATAGTACTCATCATTGAGGTCTCGAGTGATATACCAGGCCAAGTTCTAAAGTCCACTACATCACCGGCACACTCATATTTTTGTGGAATTTTAGTAAGCAATTGGAAACAGATATGCTTAATTCTCACAAATAGACATTAAAAGTTATAGTGCGGTATGTAATGTAACTAGTGATTTTTCACGAAAAGTTATGCTAATTTTTTTTTTTTAAATTTGATCCATTTTTAGGCATGTTAGCATTTTATTTGTGAAAATGAGGACAAGTACGTTCTAATTCTCCATCCACCCACTTAAATTTATACCAACGGTCCTCGTATGTATAGATAAAAACAATTAAATAATAAGGGAAATAGAATTAGAACGAGGAAACTCCCCTGACTATTTTGTCGGGACATGATTCTCCAAGTCTGGTGTTCATGAGCAAAAAAATCAAAGTATGTTGATAAAGCAAGAATGTGTGTGCGAAAGTGGGTCGGAATCCTAGCACGAACAACACACACAGAATTCCAGAAAATATGCAGTATCTTTTCGTTCAGAAGGTTCCTGTATTAAGCATAAGAAAACAAGTGCAATTTCTTTCTCCGTGTATTCGCTGGTTAGACTAAAAAAACTATACAGGAAGTCGATACGCCGTATCCATACCCCAGGATACGCCGTATTGATACCTGTGTCGAATACACTGTATTCGTTTAACGAATACGTCCTATAGACTGTGCTGAAAATAAAGACTAGATAACGTCCAGATAGTCAATACGTCGTATCCATGGGGTTTGGATATGCCGTATAGACATTCTGGGAAGACACACTCAATAAGAAAATTGAAAATACATTTCGATTTGTCTCCTAGCAAGCACTTTTGTTTACAGAAAAGTATTTAAGTTAGACTTGCCCCAATTTAATCCCATCTTTATAAAACAATTTGGGGTCGAACGGGATGTCAAACGGCACATATAAATTCTTAAAAAGATTTATTAGCATCCCTTTGATAATATAATTACAAGTCATGATATTAAGATTTAATTTCATGATAAAAAATTTAGTTTTGAAAAATTTATTAGATGTATCATGACTTGTTTCCAAAAGCTTATTTGACCCTTGTGCATAGGCACCAACATCCGTATTCATTAGATTACCCCCCGAAGACTATTTGATATCAATTTTATCATCATCATTGTCCTTATCCGATTTTGAATCATCGAGATAAATTACATTAAAAGGAAATACATCATTAAAGTATAAAACGTTTTGTTGCTCTTCATCACATTCGGACAATGATGTTTCATTTTTTAAATCAAATTCATTGATATGTTGAGGGCTTAAAGTGGGTTCAGTTGAGAAATTAGATTTAGATGTTAGAGCATCATTGTAAACAATGGCTGGAAATTCATTCTCAAAATCTTTAAAAAAAACTAAATCATTTAAACAACTGACCGTAGGCTCGGGTGACAGAAACGAAGGTATATTGACTTTATCATTATCATTTTCCGAATCCGTTTTCAAATCATTGGCAAAGATTATTTATAAGAAAACGAGTTTTTGTCAAAGATTACCGTGTAATCTTCATCGTCGGATTCGTCAAACGAAATTCTAAAGTCAAATTCATTGTTGTTAAGAGAACTTACCGTGGGTTCACAGGAGTGCGTTACTTTAGATGTAAACGCATCATCAAAGACTATAGCTAGGAATTCAGTTTCAACAGATCTGAGGTCGTGAACGTCTTTATCATACCAGATCTTACCATACGTAGTAGTTTCTCAGTTATACACCTTACCACGCCTATGAGCTTTTTCTTTCTCAAGCCTGATGTATTCTTCCATAGTTATGTTGGGGTCGTCCATATTTACCTGTAATAAATTTGCTAGGAAAGAAAACTGTAGAAAAAATTTATACGTCGTATCTAATAAATTGAATACGCCGTATTGAGTAGTCGACTCAGAAAATTACAGTAGACTGTAACAATGCAGAAAACACACAAACACACAAAATGCACAAATATAAAATGCAAAAATCGAACACACAAATATGCAAATTAATCTAAACTCAAACACAAATAAATAAGAATTAAACAACTTTACTCCCCGGCAGCGGCGTCAAAAACTTGATGTGTAGTTATGAGTAGGTATTTTATGTATTTTACTATTTATTTTATGCCGACTATACCTAAAACAACACTTTAACGGGCAGTGTATCCGGTCAAGATGTAGCTTCGTTGGTAAGTAGGGTGTCGATCACTAAGAGCGAGAGCGTTAATATCTAATATATCAGTATTTTAGTTATCTAAGTTAAACCTAAATTAATCTTAATATGCAAGACCTAAATTAGACCTAATCTAATGATAAGGGGGGTTTCAGCCTGAGAGACTGGCATGAGGTTTAGTTATCTAACCTAAGGTTTTGATGACAAGTAAAGCAATAAACACACACAAGAAGAGAAAGAAATGATAGAGATGCGGTCGAGAACTAATGTAAGGAAAACGTATCAACCATGAATAATACGATAAAACGCAGGTTTGTTTATTAGTGCAATGATTGTCTTATCTCGAAGGACATATCATTCCTAGACTTAGGCGGTACTTCTTCCTAAGACCTAGACACGCTAATTCTGTCACAATTAGACGCATCCACATAAAGCAAGCATTTGTTAATTAATCTTAAGAGATTAGTAATGGTGCTCTTACTAAACCCTAGCTCATAAAGACTTTACCCACTTACTGCTTAACGGCTCTTTTTATACTAGTAGTCCATTATCCGAGTCCTTACCAATGGAATAAGAACGTACTCGTTGATACCAAGGTCACCTTATGGCTCAACTAAGCTCACTAAACTAAAGGTAAGGATAGGTCAATATTTGTGATCCTATGATTCTAGATATATAAATTGCAATATGGAGAGCTATCTCGGATTCTTAGCCTACGCCCAAACAACACCAAAGTTGCAGCGGATTAAATATGTAGGACTAGACCCAGTTGAATGATAGGTCGCATACTTATGAGAACTATCTGATATCTAGTTAAGCTACAAGCCATATCCTTAGATACGGATTGAAAGCATATTAAAGCACATAAACGAGTATCATGTGATAAACATAATCAACAATCAACAATAAATTAAGCAATCGAGATAAACAAACCAAACATTAGATCTTCATAAACATGGTTGATACCTAAAGGTATCAGCCGATAGTCATTGTAAAAATACACACGGTTTCATATATGAACTATTAAAGAAACGAAACCTTAACCGAACGCGTATTTGGTTGCGCAAATATTACAAGAGTTTTCCTATGATCTTGAGGCTCTTTTCTGACCTTCTATGCTCCTTTATTCGTCTCTTGGTCGACTTGGTTGTTTAGGGATTCACTTACATAACTAAAACTGAGTTTAGGGTCTTCTATTTATAGCGTCTGGAGGGGATTTCTTATAGTAAGGACCACGGTTGATATCTTACAGAATCTTCGTGTATAATAAACCTTGGATACAGCATATAAAGGTTCCTGGATACGGCGTATAGCTCTTCAATCCTTCGTGGTTATCTGTGAAGTGTAGGCACGGATACGCCGTATCTTCTTGCTGGATACGACGTATTGAGGTAAAATCAGTTGGTTCTTCTTCGTTGACCTAAGTATTATATATGCCGTATCATTGATGTGGATGCGGCGTATTCTTTAAAATCAGGCAATGGTCTTTTAATTCGTCAAAGTCTTGGATACGTCGTATAGGTCTAGAATAATATGGTGTATTTGCTGTCAGATCAGTAGACTTTCTCGAACTCTTCGTTTATGCTCCAAAAGGCATGCCTTTTAGCATAACTTCACCAAGTACTTCATAATTACTGCAATTCTCAAATACAAACGATTAAGTAACAATTCTTTGCAATAATCATACAAAATAGGTAATATACATGGGATAAATTATGTTATAAAAGTGACTTTATTTGATGTCATCAGAAGGCAATAGTATATATAAAGCTATGTTGATAGCTTACTTTAATAACGAAGGGCGTATCAAATCGGTTCGTACACGTGTCCGGGAAGATTGCAAAAATATTTGAAATTTGAATTTCAACTCTGAAGAAAGACGCGTAAATTTCTCAAGAATGACTTTTCCTTATCATGTCCTTAACTAACTCCTCATCAAATAGGAGTAGCATTTAATGTATAAAGCACACGCGTGTAGACCTTTAATATGGTCATCGAGTAGTTTGGTGTTTGAAGTCAAAAGAAATGCATCCATAGATGCATACATTACATTCAACTGGGGGGCTTGAAGTCGAGCTCGAATGGGATCTTCTTCCCAATTGTACTATTAGATCTTCGAATAGTTTCGAGTGGCATAAAAACATCTTCGGGATGATGACCAGTATGGGAATCCGCCACGGGAAGACCCTAACCCTTCACGGTCAGGCCTTCGATGAAACTAGGGCAAAGGTCAGACTCTTTCTAGTCAATAACCCATGATCTCCCTCTCTATAAAAGCTTTCCTGCCAAGATAGAGAACGTGGCACACAGTTCCTGGAATCATCCCTTAAATCATGGGACATCCTATAAATAGATGGCAAGGTCTCCAGGTATGGCTAAGACCCACATACAGACTTATTTACTCTACTTTACATTAAAAAGCACATACTTACTCTCATGTCGGAGGTGATTCGCATGGACACCCCTACGCTTCACTTAACGTAGTGTTTCTATTTATGTTGACACAGGTTATCCAAGACTTGGCAATCCCGAAATCACCACAAGAACCCTTCGATCCCTTCGAAGCCTGATCGTGCCCATATTTGCACAATCAGAGATCAATTAAATATGACGACTAATAATGCCAGCTAATACGCCCCTGCAGTTGGAGCGGGAGGAGGTCAGGACGCTCAAACTGGATCGAAAGTCTTCAAACAAAACTAATGGAAGTCCCTTGGTGAAGATGTCGGCATACTGAAAATGATAAGGTACATGAAGAACTCAAACTTGACCAGCGGTAACCATATCACGGACAAAATGAATGTCAATCTCAATGTGTTTCATCCGTTGATGTTGAACAGGGTTGGTAGACATATAAACAACACTAACGTTATCATAGTAAACAAGAGTGGCAGTAGATTGAGGAGAATGTAACTCACGAAGTAGATTGCAAAGCCATAAAGTCTTAGCGACGATGTTAGCAACACCTCGGTATTCAGCTTCAGAATTGGAGCAAAAGATGGTGTGTTGTCGTTTAGAGGACCAAGACAGTAGATTATCACCCAAAAATACACAATCACCTGAAGTATACATGTGTGTGGATGGGCCACCAGCCCAATCAGTATTAGTATAACCAATCAGAGAAGTAGTAGCGGAAACATATAAGTGGAGACCAAAATCCAGAGTTCCCCAAACATATCGCAAGATACGTGTGAGAGCAGCAAAATGTGGCTCCCTTGGATCGTGCATATAGAGGCAAATCTGTTGAACTGCATAAGACAAATTTGGGCATGTAAATGCGAGGTACTGTAGTCCCCCTACAAGACAGCGATACAAAGTGGGATCCTGAACAGGAACACCTTCCTGACACAGTTTGGACTCAGTGTCAACGGGTGTCCAAGAAGGGTTGCAATTAACCATGTAAGCACGCTCAAGAAGCTGGAGAGCATACTTCTTTTGAGACAAGAACAAACGTGTAGTAGAGCGCGTATCAGAGATGCCAAGAAAATAATTATGTGCCCCGAGATCAGTCTAATGAAGTGTCATTTTATACACTTTTTCGGGATCATTTAACCCCTTAAATCATGCAAATATGCCCAGATTATGTGCTTAATCATTTGTTTTCATGTTTTTAGCACTTGGATGGCTTTTTGAGGAAATACACATGACTTGGGCTCATTTAGAGAAGAAACGAACAAGACTATGACTCTACACCAAATCCTTTGAAGAAATCGTGCATACAGAGCGTGGAGACGGCATCGCGAATCCTAAGCGACAGCGTCAGGACTTTCAAGATGACGGCTTCAGAGATTTGGCGATGGTGTCAGAATATAGTCAACTTAAAAAGGCTCTTGAAGAATCAACGTGGTGACGGCGTCACGACTATAACCCGACGCCGTCGTGCCGCTTTTGGGAGACAATTTTAGGGCTTTTAATGTGTAACTTTTGGGAGACGAACCCTAACTTTTATATTCGAGTTTGGCAGCTTTTAGGTCGTCTTTAGGGCCTCAAAACCCTACTGTAACAATCTTTAATCCATGTTTTAATCTATTAAAGTTCATCTATCCTTTTAATCTTTTAATATGATTATGTATTGTTTGATTGAATGTTGTTTTTTACCATCTTATAACATGCTAGGCTAGATCCATTAGTATTTACTTATGATTTCCTGAAACTTAGATTGTAGATCCTTTTAATGTTGCTTCTTGTGATGGATGTGCGCATTAGGCTTTAGAAAACTAGCCATAAGATATTAAATTGGCATAGACGTCTAGGGAAATGCGAGTGTGTAGAAAGGATACCATCGGTAATAGTCTTCATACTACCTTACCCCTAATATGGTTGATCCCTCTTAAGATATTTCAATTGCATGTAATGTACTCTTAGGGGCCTTGTAATAGTCTTCATACTACCTTACTTGTGTGTTTCCTTAACGAAATATCACGTAGACGGCGGGCTCGTGTAATTCGTTTATGACTTAGGAAATACTTACACAGATCATCACAAGTGTGACAAAGCAACATGATTAGGAGAAGCAATCTGAGGAGTAGTGCATGATTAAGTAAATACGTTCGTTTATCATATAAGTTATCACCAAAGTAGTTTAGATTATAATTTAGTTTAATTAGATAAAACAAACCAAACCTCTCAAACCATGATTTTACCTGCTTTCTATAAAATAAAAATACAAAAAGAATCTTCTCTTAACCCCGTAGACCTCTGTTAGATTCTGTTCGATCCTTCTTAACTTATTCCCCTAGAGAACGATAACAACCCCCGAGTCTTGCCTTACTACACTACAACGGTTAGGTACTCTGCCTAGGGGATTGTAAAACTTCCTGTGAAATCTTTACGACCTACTGCATCAAGTTTTTGGCGCCGCTGCCGGGGAATAGTTAGGTTTCGACCATTGTTTAACTTAGGTCTACTCGCTTGAATCTTTTCAAGTGAGATTTTATTTTCAGTATATTAGCTTTCTCGTAGTCTGTCTTTTCTTTGTGTTATTTGTTTCGTAAATCATTTTTGTTGACCTCCATGGGAGACGAAAATCCTATCTTTACTCTTGGAGATTACTCCAAACCTAGCCACGAGGGCTATACGAACACCATTGAGCTCTCCGAAGGGAACAATGTGGTGCCTCTTCGATCCGACACCATCTGGTTAGTGCAAAACGGATGCTCAATCCACGGACTTCGGTCAGAGGATCCAAACCAACATCTCAAGGATTTCTTAAAACTTATGGACTCACTTAACCTTGATGTTGCAAATAGGGAAAGAACGCGCTTGTGTTTGTTTTAATTTTCCCTTCGCGATCAAGCTAGCAATTGGCTTGAACGTCTTCCAGCAGGATCCATCTCAACATGGGAGGATCTTACTACTCTTTTCCTTGCTTAATTCTTTCCACTAGGAAGGACTGCAAAACTCCGTAACGACATCTTGATGTTCCAACAACATCAAAGAGAGTCTCTTTCTGAAGCATTGACTTGTTTCAAGAACTTAATCCAAAAAGTCCCTCATCATGGCATCGATCTTTGGCTCTAAGTCCAAATCTTTTATGATCATGTCAATCCCGCCACAAGATGAACCATCGATTAATCGGCCGGTGGTAAGCTTCGTGACAGAAACGCCGAAGAATCCTGGGCACTATTAGAGGACTTAGCCCTCTATAACAACGAAAGTTGGAACAACCCAAAGGACTTCGCTAAACCGGTCAAGGCAATCTCTTTGCCTCAAGATATCCTGAGTACATCTGGCCGTCATCTTATCGAGCTCGAAAATCAAGTCCAACGCTTGATGGAAGCTCATCTTACTTCTAAACAGCCTGTTCAAGTGAACAAAATCTCTTTTTCATGTGAAATCTGCAGTGGTCCCCATAACATTCAATATTTCATGGAAAATCCTAAGCAAGCTTTTGTTGAGTATGCGTCCTCACGTACCGACGAAGCGGGAGGTAAGTAGTTTACTTTCAAACCCAAGCAAAACAATCTTGGTGACACCTACAATCCGTCATGGAAAAGTCACCCAAACCTTAGGTGGAGACAACCCTAAAATTCTCAAAATAATTTTTCAAACCCACCTAATCGGTTTCAGCCCAATGATTCGTTCTCGAGCCATCCCTTCAACAACAATCCTCAAAATTTTAACAATCAATCGAATCTCGAAGGATTGTTGTCCAACTTTATGGCATCTCAAGACGCCAGACTATCTAAGTTTGAAGCTAATTTCAAACAACAAGAAGGCAAGATGACCAACAAAATCGACACTGTCTTGAAGGCCATCACTGATCGAATAACGGGAGCACTTCCTAGTGACATGATAAAGAACCTGAAACTGAATGTTAACTCCATCGCTCCAATTTTGTCTGCTCGTTCTTGCCCGATGAAAGATCCCCAGTGCTCAAACCATATCTACAGTTCGATCAACACTATCAAAACGTGTTCCAAAGAAACCAGTGATTCTCAAAAAGACCAACTGCAAACATTCATAGAAATTGGAACACAACAACTGCAGGAACTCGAACGAGCTCTAGAAGATGAATTCCAAGACCTACATCTTAACTTACCAATTCTTGAAGTGCTAGCTCATGCTCTAATATATAATGCAATCCTTGATAAATATGTAGAGAGTCTAGAGCTAGGCAAGAATGGATCTGCATTCGTCCAAGCTAAAATGCCTACAAAAATGGAAGACCCCGAACTATTCACTTTACCCTGCAGACTAGGAGACTCAAAACCTTTTGACACCTTAGCTGACTTAGGATTGTGTGTGAACATAATCCCATTGTACCTCTTCAAAAAGCTTAAGATCAGGATATTAGAAGAGACTGATCATGTTTTCATATTAGTACCAAGTCTTACCCTGTTGGGATTGCTGGGGATGTAGAAGTCCACATAGGAAGACTAAAACTTTTAAACGAATTCTATGTAATCGACATGAAGAAAGACCCCGAAACCCCTTTACTAGTAGGAAGAGGATTTCTTGCTACCGCTAATGCAGTTAAAGATTGTCAGGAAGAGTGATTTCTTCTAACGCTAATGCATTATAAAGATTATAGGGAAAATGCCAAAATAACAGTCATGAAAAGAATCACTACGTCAGTAATAAGGAGTATAGGAAACCAGAGTGAATTTTATCAAGGGTAACTTGGTAATTTTCTTAATTGCTCTTTTAAAGTATTATATTTTATAGTGTATAAAACTCGCAATCAGTGCCCAAACCCTTTACTATGCTAGAAAGGAATTCATGGACTGTCATTTACCCGGCGAATGAGAAATAGCTAGAGATGCTGAAATCAATCCCTTTAGGATGTCCTAGTATTTAGAAGGATGGTGGAGTTCTTATGGACTATACCCATAAACCTTAAGAGAAACATGTTGGAGTCAGAGGATTCGATAGAAAACCCAATCAACTGGGACAAACCACCTAAAATGGAGATGTGTCATGGCATGCCAAGATTAGACTAACTGACCAAAACCCTCCAGTCGGTCCCTACCTCTAGAAAACTTTCTAAAAGGGAGAGTCCAAGGGAGATCATCGACTTGGATCACTTCTATGACACCTAAACGTGTGACTCTGAGTCTAGCTACAAGACTCAATAATAAAGAAAAACGCTTTTTGAGATGCAACCCAATGTTTATTTTCCCGCATTTAGGAATGTCTTGTGTTTTAATTCTTCTCGTTTATTCTTTTATGTTTGAATTATTTTTGTAATCATGCTTTGTTTCGTTTTTAACTTCGTCTTATTGACAATCAAATGTATTTTACATAAAATAAGTGTAGGGGAAAATATCATGTTTATAAGAACCAATTTAAACATTTAAAATAAATTATTTAGATTAATTCGCGTCAGTTTCGAGTCATATGTTTGTAATGATTAATCTCAGGTTTTATGCAGTATTTTACACAGGATATAACTAATAGAACTGCGTGCAGGAAATTTTTCAAGAAAAACAAAAAAGAAATTTTCACAGTGGCTGAAGACGGCGTCAGGATTTATCCTGATGGCGTCACGTCTCCAGCTTTGTAAAAATTCGAAATTTTCTATTATTTTCGAAAAATAAATTGTACAATACTCAAAATTTGTAATTTTTATGTAAACCTGCAGAAACCTATGATTATATCATCAATTTCATCTTATCTTTACTGCTTTCATAGAGTCAACCCTAAAGTTTCGTTGTATATATCATTGTCCCGCCGATTTTACGCCAGGTGTAGTTGTCTTTGTCTTTGATTTACAAGTTATATTTGATGAGAAGAAGCTTGGAAGTTCTTAAGAAGTTTCATATGACGATTCTTGGAGGACGATTTAACCAGTTATCGCATGTTTCTTCTCCATTATTGAACAAACCTGGGGAGTACTAGTTTCTTTTACTTGTTTTCTTTTCCCTTTATTCGTTTATACGGGTACTTCTAAAGAACATTGGGGACAATGTTCAACTTAAGTGTAGGGGGAAATAAGCCTTAGAAACTATTCTTTCAATTGCCATTTGCTTTGTCCTTAAAATGATGGATAATATATCGAAACATAGCATAGACGGTAATTTTAACCCAAATTTAAAAAAAATTATGACATATACCGACGAAAATCGAGTATTAATTGAGTCTCATAGATAGGAATTTATATGACTAGCACAAAAACCCTCAAAATTCCACCCCAAAAATGTGAGGTTCGCCTTTAGATCTATAGGAATTCGGGTATCCATTTTTGATACCCAAGATAATTTTACCTTTAGCTTGTTCGAGTTAAGGTTTGAATGCAGTCGTATGTGTCTATTCTGTCGTTACGGATGTGTATGTATGATTTTGTCGCCTTTTCTGGAACATTGGTATCGGTTTAAAATTATATGAGTGTACCGGTAGTGTATTAAATTTTAGAACTTGTTTTTGTGATGCATCCCGAGACCGCATAGTGAGAATTCGGATTTGCTAAATGATAAGAGGCACTAGGATTAACCCATGTTTTAAACCTGTATTTGTTATTATGGTCACATCGACTATATAAATATCCCACACCCGTGCTTCGCACTTACTTTTAGTACAAGACTCCCCTAGTGAAATCCTTCGAGCCTATCCTTTTCACGGTTCTCGTAATTTTCTGGTTAAGCCGAACTATTAATGAAGAGCATTCTTAACCCTTAAACTAATTGTTACACCCAAATCGCCTTAGCCTACCTTGTATGTACTCGCTTTTAGTACATTATTGTTTTAACCCAAGATAATTATTGAGTACACGGTTGCTAAGTCCTTATCCTTGTAAATACAGTTTTGGGACGATTATGATTCATGATAGTATTTATTTCGTGAAAAAATGGGGAAGAAAAGTTAAGTCAATACCCCCATATGTTTGTCAAATAATCTCCATGTTATGTTGATCCACCTCAATTCGGGTCATTAGTTAGATTGTAATTATGAGTTTTAAAAATCAAGTGTATGGGTGCATAAGCCTCATGTGATGTATTATGTTATTCCAAAAAAAAGAAAAAGAAAAGAGATTCATGTAGAGTTGTGTAGAGTTTGTATATCTTTGTCCGAGTCTTTGGCTTAGCAACCCAATCAACGTGTATTCTTATAAATAATTAGCTAACCCTTTCACCCCAAATTCACCCAAAAAGCCACCCCCAAATATATCCTATCCGTTTCCGTTTCCATTAATGTTATCTTACACCTACACATCACAACCCTTTAAAAGACCTCTTTGATAGTAATGACTAATACTTGCGCCTAGCGGTGGAGGTTTTATCCTTTACTAAGCCTATGGTAATTTATATGCTATGACAGGTAATGAGTGATAATTTTCCGTTTCCCATAATTCTTATAATTCATTATACACCTGAGTGAAAGAGATAATCCAAACACTTATGTGAGGTGCTAGTATATACTTTCCGTGCTTTTAATTACGAGGTCTAGAAGTTTGTGTCGTAAACTGCTTTTAAAGAGTAGGTTAAATGCCCCCAATATTGCTATTGTCTAGGTAGAAAGGCCCATTTACTTGAGGACAAGCAAATCCCAAGTGTAGGGTATTTGATGAGGTGTCAAATTATACACTTTTTTAGGGTTATTTAACCCCCTAAATTATGCAAATATGCCCAGATTATGTGTTTAATCATTTGTTTTCAGGTTTTTAGCACTTGGATGGCTTTTAGAGGAAATACATGTGACTTGGGCTCATTTAAAGAAGAAACGGACAAGACTACGACTCTACATCAAATACTTTGAAGAAATCGTGCATACAAAGCGTGGAGACGGCGCCACGAATCCTAAGCGACGGCGTCAAGACTTTCAAGATGACGGCGTCAGAGATTTGGCGACGACGTCAGAACGTAGCCGACTTAAAAAGGCTCTAGAAGAATCGACGTGGTGATGGCATCACGACTAAAACCCGACGTCGTCGCACCGCTTTTCCTATATATACAAAACTGATTTTAGGGTTTTTAGTGTGTAACTTTTGGGAGATGAACCCTAACTTTTATATTTGAGTTTGGAAACTTGTTCTTTACCTTCTTATAACATGCTAGGCTAGATCCATTAGTATTTACTTATGATTGCATGAAACTTAGATTGTAGATCCTTTTAATGTTGCTTCTTGTGATGGATGTGCGCGTTAGGCTTTAGAAAACTAGCCATAAGATATTAAATTGGCATAAACGTCTAGGGAAACGTGAGTGTGTAGAAAGGATACCATCGGTAACAGTCTTCATACTACCTTACCCCTAATATGGTTGATCCCTCTTAAGATATTTCAATTGCATGTAATGTACTCTTAGGGGCCTTGTAATAGTCTTCATACTACCTTACTTGTGCGTTGCCTTAACGAAATATTACGTAGACGGCGGGTTCGTGTAATTCGTTCATGACTTAGGAAATACTTACACAGATCATCACAAGTGTGACAAAGCAACAGGATTAGGAGAAGCAATCTGAGGAGTAGTGCATGATTAAGTAAATACGTTCGTTTATCATATAAGTTATCACCAAAGTAGTTTAGATTATAATTTAGTTTAATTAGATAAAACAAACCAAACCTCTCAAACCATGATTTTACCTACTTTCTATAAAATAAAAATACAAAAAGAATCTTCGCTCAACCCCATAGACCTTTGTTAGATCTTGATCGAACCTTCCCAACCTATTCCCCTAGAGAACGATAACAACCCTCGAGTCTTGCCTTACTACACTACAACGGTTAGGTACTCTGCCTAGGGGATTATAAAACTTCCTGTGAAGTCTTTACGACCCATCGCATCACAATCATATCAAACTCATTATGGAGAGAGACTATAACTTGTTGTAGTAGGACTATGGAGGAGGCTGTGAGAATAATATCATTCACATAAATAAGTAAATAAGCAACCTGTGAGCCATGTCTATATATAAACAATGAAGAATCACAGCGACTATGATGAAATCCTGTCCTGGTGGCATAACCTAAAAACCGTTGAAACCAGGCACGAGGTGCTTGTTTCAGTCCATATAAAGATCTTTGTAAAATACATACATGGTTAAGATACCGAGAGTCAACAAAACCAGGAGGTTGATGCATGTACACAGTCTCAGATAAATCGCCGTTAAGAAAAGCATTCTTAACATCAAGTTGGTGTATTGGCCACTAACGAGATACAGCAAGGCTAAGAACCGTACGAATGGTGGCTGGTTTAACAACTGGACTAAATTATGTCTCGTCAAAGTCAATACCAAGTTGCTGACTACTACCATAAGCAACCAAGCAAGCCTTATAGCGGCTCAAAGTCCCATCAGCATGAAACTTATGTTTGAATAACCACATAGAGCGAACCATATTAACACCTGTCGGCCTTAGTACAAGTAACCAAGTGCCATTTTTAACTAATGCATTATATTTATCATACATAGCATTACGACGGTGTGGGTCTTGTAAGGCGTGTAATGGGTTTTCAAGAATAGAAGAGATGGAGAAAGTATTTAGGGTCAAGCGATCGATAGGCTTGACAATGCCAGATTACGACCGTGTGATCATGCGATGAGTACGGGATTGGTCAATTGGTGGTTCCAAATTTGAAGGGTGTATCGGGCTGTTTGGAGAAGGTTGGGTTGGTGGGCCGCTGGGTTGGGTCGTGGACTGAGGTGTGGGTTGAGTTATGGATGGAGTTTTGTTGTGAATTGGGCTAAGGGTGTTTGGGCCGTGGGTTGGGAATTGGGCCGAGTGCGTGTGAGGGGTGGGTTGTATGGTGTCGTATAGGGGAGGATGGGGGTTACTAGCGGGGGCAATTAAAGTAAGGATGGGAGAAGGTGTTGGGTCGAGAAGGTGTATGAGGGAGGGGCGTTGGGTGTCATAGATGGGTATGGAAATTGAGTTTCGTCAAAGGTGACGTGTCTGGAGAGGATAATTTTGTTTGTTTCGAGGTCTAGGCATCGAAAACCACGGTGATAGGCAGGGTAGCCTAAAAAGATACATGGAGTGGCTCATGGGGCAAGTTTGTGTGGAGAGTGAAGGTGAGGGTAGCATAAACACCCAATTATACGGAGACGGGAGTAATCAGGTGGTTTGTTAAAAAGGCGAGTGAAAGGTATTTCGTTGTTAATGGCGATAGATGGTAAAAGGTTGAGTAAATATGTGGCCATATGGAGAGCTTCGATCCAAAAGGTGGGGGTAGGTGGGCTTGAAATAGTAAAGTGCGAATGATATTATTTATGGTTCGTATCATTCGTTCGACCTTGCCATTTTGTTGGGATGTTTTAGGGCAAGAGAACCTAAGTTGAATACCATTTTTGGCAAAGAGGGTGTGATGTCGGTTGTTATCGAACTCACCGCCATGATCACATTGGAAGCTTTTTATTTCGCATTTGAATTGATTTTTAACATAATTACAAAAATGCAAAAACTTATCAAACATGTCAGATTTTGAACGAAGAGGGTATATCCAAAGATAATGAGAAAAATGATCAAGGAATAAGACATAGTATTTAAAACCACTAGAACTAATAACAGGAGATGTCCATAAATTAGAATGAATGATATCAAAGCGATGATCAACAATAGAATCCGAATTGTGAAAAGAAAGCTTCACATGTTTGCCAAGCTGGCAGGCATGACAAATATGTGAGGACTTTTCTTTATTACATGAAATAAAACGACTAGAGATAAGCGAACGTAGCACTTGATCACCCGGATGTCTGAGGCGTTGATGCCACATGGAAGCACTTGTCGAAAGAAAAGCAGTAGGGGAAATTGACGGCTTGGTAACTGGATAGAGATCGCCCGAGCTGCCACATCGAAGGAGGATATGGCGAGTCAAGAAATCCTTCACATAAAAACCAAATGCATCAAATTCAATAGTACAATTATTGTCCCTAGTAAACTAACGAACAGAAATGAGATTTTTGATTATATTGGGGGTTACAAGAACATTATGAATATGAAGAGGGTGGTAATGGGAAGGAATAATGCTATGGCCGGTGTTAGTGACAGGAATAGAATTACCATCACCAACGTGAACAGATGGATATAAGCGTTTATTAAAAATGGTACTTAAATTACGTGAATTAAAATTTAAGTGAGAAGAAGCACCTGTATCCATGTGCCAAGTCGGGTCTTGCAACGTCATAGTGCTAAACGCACTTGGTAGAGTAGTAGGTTGAGACCCAAATTAGCCGGAGCGGGACCGAGTACACCTTGACCGAGATGCGGCGAACCGTAATGTATAGGTGTTGTATACTATTGAGTAGTGTAGTTCGGTTGGGCCGCATATTGGGCCGGTGTCTGATGGAGTAAACCAAATTAGGCCGGGCTAGGGGAAATAAGGGGTTGTTGTGGGTGTTGTTGGTTCTGTTGGGCCGAGTAGTGGAGTGGGCCAGCTGTGTAGTGGTGCTGTTGTTGGGCCTGACGAGGTGTGGAGGTACTGGAGTGGGCTGGCTGTGTGGTCCAGGAGTTATTGGGCCTACTTTGAGTTGGTAACTGTGAACCATAATGGTTACCGTATAAAGCAGTAGGAGTGTTGCGTGAGTTACTACCCGACTTGTTTCGGCAGTCATGAATGTATTTGCATCTATCACCAAATCGACACGATCCTTTTTGAAAGTGATTGCATATTTGAGGAAAACTAGAGGGCTTGTTCGAGTTACCTTTTTGGTTTGAAGAATTAGATGCCATGAGAACGGTTGGAGAAGACGAACTACTTTCAAAGGTATTGGTACCACCGGACTCATCATTAAACGAGGACTCCTTCAAGAGTAGCATGTTACGCACCGTTTCGAAGGTGGGTAAAGGTTCGTGATGACGAATGATTTCAACAAGTGTGGCAAAGCGAGACTCAAGACCATTAACCGCGTAAATTACTAAGTTTTTCTCGCTTACTTGACAATCGAGGTTTTTGAGTCTATTTGACATAGACTTAATTTTAGTGCAATATTCATTGACCGTCATCTTTCCAATCTTGATGGAGCGGAGTTCATTGTCAAGGTTAATGGCCCAAGCGTCCTTGTTATTATGAAAGAGATCTTTGAGGTGATTCCATTATGCTTTTGCATTACCCGGTGTGGTAACGACTTGTTCTTGTAGGGAATCACAAAGGGATCCAAGGATCCACATCTTGATGAGATCATCAAGTTGACACCATTCGAGATTGGTAGTCGCGGTGTCTTCTTCCACATGGGATTTAAGGCCAAGGCTACCAAGATGAATAAGGGAGAAAGAACTCCATGAATTGTAGTTGTGTTTTTCAAGGTCTAATTTAATGGGGACCTTATTAGGTATGCTAAAGGGGATGATTTTGTCGGTGGAATGGGTGGTGGTGGGTTGTCTTCGACGGTCATGGGTGCCGATGTGGTGGATTAGGGTTAACGAAAAAATGCCAGATTGGGAGAGGTGGGGGGAGACGAGTTATTGGAGAGTTTTTAGGAGAGAAAGTATTGGCTGTGATACCATATTGAAGAGTAAATGTTTTTCTTGACTATTCCACAAAACAATCGTACATAAATAGTTTACAAGATAGGGCTTTGAGCCCAAGATAACAATGAAACAACTAAGAGTATTAAGAATACAACTAAACATGACTTGGCCTATTGAAGACATACAAAACATATAGTCAACTAATATTGGAAAGAGATCAATTAAATATGACGACTAATAATGTCAGCTAATAGTTTTAAGCATAGTAAAAAATCTAGGTGGCATGAAAAGGTCTAAGTTCTTAGACCTTTTCATAAACTCAACACAATTAATGCATGTGTAACGTGGAACAGTTTTAAAGTTGTGACATATTTTTATCATAATGAGAAAAGGTTTATAAACTCAAAAGCTTTACTATAATTTATTGATATGTGATGACATGGAATAGCTTTATAAATTTTACTTATTCCAAGTGTCACATTAAATAGAGAGACATCACTAAAGTCAACAACAAAAAGATTCAGAAGAAACACAACACCACAACACACACATCACCATTCTTGTCCTTCTTTCAACCTTAATTAATCACAACAATGGCTGATCACCTTCACTTCTCACCATTATCACCATCGTACTTCAAGAACAACCTTAATTCGCAACAAATCATAGGTATAATATTTCATGATCTATCACTCCTATGTTACTTAATTATATCTAACCCTATATACTTTTGTTACTTCATCTTCTTTTCTTCATACTTAACCAAACTCGTCTCCTTCGTATCTCCACCCTTCATAGCCGTCATTTCCCTTTGTATCCTGCTCACCACCACCACCACATTTTGTCCTAAGTTACCACAATTCAAACTAAAAATCATTCAAATGGTGATACATGAGCTCAAGTTAGGCTTAGATAATGATAATGGAGATAAGGGTAGCTATAACTTTGAGGATTTTGAGATATATAAAATGGTGTTTGATAGTACATTGTTGATCACTGCAAGTAACGAACATGATGAACAAGTGAATGGTTTAGAAAATTCATATATCGATAAGTTCATTGTGGAGCAAGTTTTAGAAGCAGTGGCGGAGACAGAACTTACATCAAGCGGGTTAAAAAATGAATTTAGTAACGTTTGTATACACAATCAGTTGGTTCAAAAGAAAATCAGCGATACGGATATCGATGATTTAGGTGTTGAGAAGATTCTAGAAGGTTCTATACACGCGGAGAGCAGAAATGATGTGAAGATCAGTGATACAAAAAATATGGAGGAATTATATGAAGAATTGGATAGATTTGAGGATTGTGTACAAGAGATTGAAATGAATTCGGATTCCGATAAAGGTAGTGAAGAACTAAGTAAAGTAAAGCAAATGATTTTGTTGGAAAAAGTTGGTAAGGGATCCAAGGAGGAAAAGGTGGGGGTAAATTTAAGTGATCATGGCAAAGTTAGTGGAATTTTAGGGAGATCAAGGTCATGGAGGTCCAATTCTTCGAGTATATTAAGTAGTCATGGATCAATGAAGGAGGAGAAGGAATGGCGGAGGACGTTAGCTTGTAAGTTGTTTGAAGAAAGGCATAATTCGCGAGGAGGAGAAGAAGGTATGGATTCGTTGTGGGAAGATCACGAAAATAGTAATTCGAAGAAGTATGATAGCGGAATTAAGAGATATAGTGACGATGAGGATGATGAAGATGTAGAGATGAGTAATGGGCATCTGTGTTGTTTACAAGCATTAAGATTTTCAAGTGGGAAGATGAATTTAGGAATGAGGAAGCCTAATCTTGTGAAAATTTCAAAAGCTCTCAAAGGGTTTGGATGGTTGCATCATGTGAAGAACAAAAATGGTAAGAAAAGCTAGGTTTATTTTCTCGGGTTAATTTGTAACTAGTTTTAAACTATTTCATGTGCTTGTTTCTTCTTTGAAGTACATAAAGTATATATGATCATATTTCCTATGCATTTTCTTTCAAATCCATTTCCGTTAATGGATTCCATTCACACTCATTGTTTCTTGCAATTGTTTTAACAACTTAGTCGAATGTCACACCGCCAATGTACATATGTAAGAGGTTGAATCTTTGCAACTATCATATCTTACTAGCAGGGGTTAGCCAAAACATACTTAGTTTCTGTCCATTTACTAAGGCATTGTTCCTTTTATTAGTTAAGGTGTCCATGGTGTTGCAATGCTAATGTTGTGTAGAGAGAATGGAAGAAGACGATATAAGTTTTTTTGCTGATGTGTTCATAATGTTTTTTCCTTTTTAAACTCAATATCAATTTCTTCCATACTCCTTACTTCAACGCTAACATGTCCGTTTTACATGTCATGCATATTATAATTATACAATGATAAAGGTCTTAGGTGGCGTGTTTTTTGGCTCTGGAATTTAAATAACGACAACTTCCCTTGCAAAAATATATTGGTATGGAAAGGCGGCGAGAACCCGAGATGGATTAGGTTTTCTTTTTGAATCAGTACGTCGTATCCGGTATGACAACATTTTATTTTTTCTGTAATTAGTACTAGGGGATTTTAAATTGTATTTGATGTCATCTAGAATCGGACAAGGAAGACGTTTGGATTCCCATGAGTATTTGTTGATATCTTTTAAGTCGCGGATGTGCGATTTTTCACCGACCCTGCGCAGTTGTATATTGTTCGATCGCGTGGCATCTTAAGTCGCAATTTTTCTTGAGTCGGAATTTATGTAGATGTAATATATTCGGAAGGTGTCCCGTTAAATGTGATTTGAACAAAACATACCTCCGTATTTACATGAACAAAGAAGGTTAACCATAAAGTTATGGCGTCTTTTTTAATGTTTCATGTATAGATGTCATTTGCGTTCGCTTACTTAAATTTTATTTATTGTACTTTTGTATTAAAAATGACTTGATCTAAATTTCTTTAAGGCCTGATAGTACATGTAATGTTTGAAACAGAATAACGTATGCTCGTTATAAACAAGCTTCACAAATTGAAACGAAATAATGTATGCAAACAGGAAATAAAAAAGAAACAGTCCCTAAAGCCGGGCGTAGTGGTCGGTTGACCGGCCCGGTCGCCCCACTGTCGACTGAGTCGCCGCCACTGCGACCCCAAGGTTTGAATCGGTCGGTCGTCGAAGGTATAATAGGTCGGAAATGCGACCGAGTATTTGCACTCTCTTCTTTTTCTTTTTTAATCGTTTTACAAACAAAACCCATGTTTTTATTATTTTAAGATAGTTTTTGCATGTTTTGAGGTTTTGTAGCTTTTAATGTTTTTTAGTTTTTTTGTTTTTAGATGTTGTGGTTGTTTATTTACTTATAGAGTAAAATGATATAGTTTTATAGTTAGTTTCTTATTGCTCAGTTTTAAAAGAGATGAGATTGCCTAGATTTTTTGCTTATACATAGGCATTTATAAGCTGGTTAAACATAAGCACTTACGGAATGTGTGGCAACAGAAAATACCCGTCTTACCAATATTGATTAGCTTAAGACTGAATCTTATACCCTGTATCTCATTCTGCACAAGTTTTACTGTAGCTTACAAATGTCATATGGAACGAAAGCAATAATCATTATTTCCTCATGACAAGGTAATAATACGCAGTTGTACACCCAACAATAAATATTCAATTCTACTCTACAAAAATCCACTTCAAGCAAAAAATTAAAAGAAAAATACAAATAGTTGGGACAACTATAAACTACACAACACAAATAATCAAGAAAAAAAAACCCCCAGCTCATTCTATCCTCCAAGTTAGACAAAATTTTCCAACTAAACCAATCGACTCACCCTTTGAATCCCCCTACCAAATTTTAATAAAACTGATCACTCACTTATTCAAGCGGTAGCAGGAACTCGTGGAGCCATATTCTTGGCTGTTCCGTTAACAGCCATGCCCCTGTTGACACGCTCCCTCTGATATCCATCACCACCACCACCACGGTTTGGAGGTGCTCCTCCACGGCCACCACCTCTGTTGCCATATTCATTCCTACTGCCGCCAAAATCATTCCTCCTATCACCAAAATCGCCTCCCCGATTGAAGCCTCTTCCACCACTACCGAAGTTTCCACGTCCCCTCACGCCCTCGTTCCTAAATCCAGACCCCCTTCCAGCTGGAAATCTTCCACGTCCTCCTGAGACAAAAGATAAGGAAGAAAAAAAAAACATGTCAAAAAACAAAGCACTTTTTTGCAATTTCTATTATCTAACTGCATTAGATAACTAAATAGCTGTGATAAATGGATCCATTGGGTATGTTTCTAGAAAGACAGATGGGTTATACTAACAGACCTAACAAATAAGCAACGGGTCAAACAGATCCAAAAGCAAAAAAACTTCCTAAATTGTTTTATTTATAATCTAGTTACTCAACATATCGTCAAGAAAAAATAAAAGTTTCGACGCTAACCTCTTTTACCTAGTTACGCAACCTAAGGATTTTTCCAATCCATAACTGAAGATAAAATATTTCTCTAAATTATATCTTAAACATATAAAACTTGCCTTTGGAGTTTGTGGATCGCTTCTCCTCAACAACAGCACCACCACGACCACCAATATTGACTGGTGAAGCCTAAAACAACATAAGATAAATGTCAGAAACCATAACATCAAGAAACATGACAAATTGACAAATCAACAGCTGGTTGCAATTTTTTATGTTGAAACAATCATGGTGAAGTTATCTGGTGGTGGTAAAATGGTAATATTCAGAGACGAAGAAGTTTTAAGGAATAATATACACAAAAATGCATACCTCAATCGCCTTTTGGACAGCCTCAGGCGCCTCAAATTCAACAAATCCAAAGCAGAATCCCTGATGGTAACAAATGAGTTTCAAGTAAATTAAAAAACAACAGCATCAGCAAAGTGTCAAAAAGTAGTGGAAACGCACCCTGTTGCTTCGAACTTGAATGCCGTTAGGCTTAATAGTTCCAAACTTCTTGAACTCATCATCCAACATAGCAGGTGTGGCACTCATAGGGAGACCCTTGATATAGATAGAATAACCATCTGCTGCCAAAGCCAATAAAGATTGCCACTTATTATATGTGCGCAGATTAAAAAAAAGAAAAGGAATTATATGTGCGTGGACTAGAAAATGGGTTCAGATCAGAATAGGTAAAAAAAATTACAGATCAGATGAAAATAGGTTAAAGCCAACAAAATCTGGGTAGGCAAAAATACCACCGGTGTGTAAAGAACTAGAAAGTACAAAAAAGTTATCATTTAGAATAAAATGATTTAGAACTTACTGGTTTCGTTTTAGACAATTTTTTATTTATTTTACAAGCCTGACTAGTTAACATAACCTAAATTGTAAACCGCTCGAAATTGCCACATTAATATATCCAACATTGTATCCATTAATAGATAAATTACGAGATGCAGGTATGCAGCTAAGGGTGTAAAAAATACCACCGGTGTGTAAAGAACTAGAAAGTACAAAAAAGTTATCATTTAGAATAAACTGATTTAGAACTTACTGGTTTCGTTTTAGACAATTTTTTATTTATTTTACAAGCCTGACCAGTTAACATAACCTAAATTGAGCTATTAAATTGTAAACCGCTCGAAATTGCCACATTATAACATTGTATCCATTAATAGATAAATTACGAGATGCAGGTATGCAGCTAAGGGTGTAAAAAATACCTGAAACCCGACTAATCCAACCCACCCTAACCCAAAGAAGCTTATTCTGGTCGAGCTATATGGGTTGAAAAACATTATTCGGATTTGCCCGATTAACCTCCACACTTTTTTATATTATTTTCTATACCTTTCCTTGTTTTTAAAAAAAATTATCCATTTTTCATTTGTTTTTGAGAGAAGTACAAAAATCATCCTTGTGGTTTGTCAAAAAACCGTTTCACGTCCCTCGTTAAATAATTGTCCAAAACAGATCCCTCCGTCAATGGTTTGGGACACGATACATCCTTTGGACTAACGATGCAAAAAAAATTCTCGGTAATTATTAACGAGGTCTAATTTTTAACGGTGCAACTATGTAGGAGGGTATTGTTGTCTTTTTGCTGCCACAGGGATGATTTTTGCACTTCTCTCTTTAAAAAAAAGTTTTTTTTGTTTTTTTTTACATTGTTATTCGAAGAATAATGTAAATATTTTTTTTTAAAACAAATAAGATTTTTGTAAAGTGATTTTTTTTTTTAAATTAATTTTTTTTCCGAATAACAATGTAAAAAAAACAAACAAAAACTTTTTTTTAGAGTGCAAAAATCATCCCTGTGGCAGCAAAAAGACAACAATACCCTCCTATATAGTTGCACCGTTAAAATTTAGACGCTCGTTAATACTTAACGGAAAAAAAATTTGCACCGTTAGTCCAAAGGATGTATCGTGTCCCAAAACATTAACGGAGGGATGTATTTTGGACAATTATTTAACGAGGGACGTGAGACGGTTTTTTGACAAACCACAGGGATGATTTTTGCACTTCTCTCTTTGTTTTTGTTGTAACAGAGCTTATTCGGGTCACCCAGAACCCGAATTACCCAAACCTTACTACGGCCATATACGGGTAAGGATTTTATTCTCCCGAACTCGAATAACCCTTAATCGTGTCAGGTTAACCTGAATAGCAGCCTTAGATGCAACAAATTTTCAAACAGGTTGTTAGTATGACAAATGTATAGGATATCAATGAAAGTAAGCATACCTTCTTCCTCATGAATACCATTTTCAACAGCATCAACATTAGATGCTGCAGCTTCAATGGCTGATGCAGTTGGTGGGACATTGTTCACCTGCTGCTCTTGCTTCCTTGGTTGAGCTTTCCTTGGAGCGGGTACTGGGGATGAGAAAGGAACGGCATTCTGCTTCATGGCTAGTACCTTCAATAATAATCATACATATCAGAAATACAGCAAGGGAAAACCAATGTTCTTATGACCATCTATATTCTGCGGGACAGGACTACCCAGGACCAAACCAGAATTAGAACCAAGCATAAAAACTAATGAAACTGAAACCGGCCAATAACTAAACTAATTGAATATCTTTCTGGTTCCGATTTGGACCTTGAGTTTTATTATTTGAAAGATAGTTAAAACGACAGCAATTCAAATTTTATCAGAGTGAGAATACGGTATGAAAAGAAAGCTCCCTGACCCAAAACTAAACTTCTAAAAAATTGGGGAACACGAAACCACTTTTAAAACCTAAAACCGAAAGCAAATAACTGGTAGTGGTTTTAACCACCACGATTCAGTTTTATAGCTGGAATCAATTTTGCAGATAAGCATGAAGAATATCCGTCCAAGTTTCAAGAAGGATATAATACCCTCAACTAACTTGACACACGTGTGACCTTTTTAATAAGAAAAATATATATACTTGACCAAAACATTCCTAAATCAAAATAGCTACAAAAACAAAGAGGTTGCAAATCAAAAGCACAAACTCACATTCCATACACAATTCCACAGTCACCCACATGACAAGTGTTTAAACACATGCAACAACCTTCACAACCTGCTTATCAAGGTGCAACCACCCAAACATGTACAAGAACAAATGTACTAAGAAACACCAACCTAGTATACTCAAATCCCATGTAACATAACACCTCGACGAAACACATGCAACCACCTGGATACTAGCACTCGTATGGAGCTATTTCACTTATGGCTCTACATACCTACTCTCCACAACAACAAGCTTCATCTATGGACCTATTTAATACTCTAATGTGGGCGGAGCTGTTAGGGAGACTAATGGTGTGCTGTTCACCTAATCAGCTTTTTTATTCATTAATTATTTATATTGTCGTCGCTTTTTAAATACTAGTTTTTACTTTAACCCCCCCCCCCCCCCCCCCCCCCCCCCCCCCCCCCCCCCCCCCCCCCCCCCCCCCCCCCCCCCCCCCCCCCCCCCCTCTTATCATTATGACTTTCTGCATTAAGCACTGTCAGCCTCCCCTAACTGAAAATTCTGGCTCCGCCCCTGCTCTAATGGAACGCGTGCTGGATAAAAGGTAAGGTGCAGAACTATAAGACAATCGGTCCAGAGGGAGCAGTTCGCAAAATGGATCGAAGACTGCATAAATCAGTTGAAATGAAGCTCTCCGCTGATCTTTACACGTACGATGGGACATGCAACCCATATTCGCACATATGGTAGTTTGAACTACAATTGATGATATGTTGATGGATTTCATTTTTGGCCTCCATGATAATAACCGCATCTTTTGAGTTATCCCCTTGGTCCCGGTGGCAAGAAATCTCTCTCGTTTATTAGCATTGAATAATTCTACTCTCATTTGTCGCTCAACTCATATTTCTTTCATCTCCACCTCACAATATAATGTCACTTATTGTTGTATTATTTCTTGCAAAGCTTCTTGTGAAGAAGTTATAGATGAGTTTGAAAAATATTGATTTTTTTCACTTTCGTTCCTTGTCACGGGGGATGCGGGTGAGGATTGTCTCCTATTTAGCTCGGGTTCGTCTCTAAGACTTTATCGGGGCTTTCTTTCGAGTGCAATGGGCTCGGGATACAACCATCTTGGTTAGTTTCTTAAGAAACTCCTAGCGTTTCAATGACACCAAACTTTCACTTTGTTGTCTTGATATATATTTTGACAATGTGTCATCATATCTTCGTAGTTTTCACCACTAAGCCGGTTAGCACGTTTAACGATAGCATTGAATTTTCTGGCATGCAAAGTTTAAAGTTCACCACTTCCGGTCAACATATATTTGGTTCGTGCGAAAATTATGTTTTTATTGTATCCGAATGTTGGTTGCCCGTATGTGGGTCCTTGGATATTTGTACCGAACTTTCCACCATTACTACTTCTTTATTTTGACTCTTTTTTTGAACACTTCTTTATTTTGACTCTAATGTGTACGTGATTTCAATTCTCTTTGGGTGAGCGGGTTTTTTCCCTATCTATTGTTTGTTACGTGAAGACGACCCGATTTCCTTAAGCATATGTTTGTTGGGAATTGTTGCGGTTGTGATTGAAGTTGGTATTATTGAGCATGTTGGGCTTTTGTTTGTTTGTATTGTTGTTGGAGTTGTAGTTGATTAAGAAATTGGATTTGTTCGGGTGCCTGTGAAATTTAGAATGATGAAATTTGGTATGTCGTATCAAATGGGGAAAGTTGGTTAGGATTTTACGTAATCCAATTTGTGGACGATGGTGTGTTGGGCAGATAATCACGTTATTGCATATGTCATATATTTGGCTTGCGCGATAACACAACCCATTTAGCATAAAGGCGATGTCATAACATGTTATAACGTGGCCATTTTGACTTTGATACGTTATGATACCCACCCTCTAAGTTTATATTTTACACCAATGTTTTAAAACCCGGGTTGACCTGACCAGTTGAACCAATTTACCACTAGTTGTTTAGAAGAATGATAAAAGGTTAGTTGCATAAACTTATAAATTTATTATGACAAAATTATAGAAAAAAATCAAAGAAATACAAAAGCTACACATCCGGTAAAAAAATCAGCCAAGTAATCGTAAAAAGAAAACAAAGCATGTCACAAAAGCAAATTAATGAAAGAAAGGGATAAAGAACGTACATCCATGGTAGTTGTCAAGCTCATGGAACCATCCTCCTCAGGTCGTCCGAGTTTACTGATATCCTGATAAAAACGGTGGACTAGACTCGGAGAGTGGTGCAGTATCTGATAGTACTGCATAACGAAAGCATTGCCAACCTATTTATCCAACAAAACAAAAAACATTTTAATGTAAATTAAGAAATACGAGATAAAATTATTAGAAATTCAAACTAGAAATTAAGAGGTCTTAAGGCTTTATAACGAAAAAATAGAAAATCCCATGCGCACAACCACCAATGTTTCCCTATGAATTACTAGCTGCTTTTGCTTATAAATTAAAAATCAATATTCAATTATTCAAATGAATAAAGTTGATTATTACCAAATTCTTCACATGTTAATATGTTATGATAGTTATTTAGGGGGTGAAGCACCAAAAGCAAAGGTCAGGCTTGAGTGCAGAGTGCAAAGCCAAAGCGTGCAAGTCACAGCGTACATAATACAAATAATACAGATTATATGCAAGATGACATCAAATTTGTTAATCATATACACTAGTCAATGCCAGCAACAGCGTACATAATACAAATAATTGTAATTCACTTACAGCAACATCAAATTTAACACCTCAACAAAACAACCAGGACATGTTTCACCATCATCATGTACACAGTCAGCATAAACTATTAAATTACAACTAACAACAACGAAAGGACTATCAAATGAAAGTATCTGAATATTAACCCCTGATATTCAATAAACCCAGAGCCATAAACAAGAGCGCCAAATAAAAGAGAAATAAATAAGACGACTCGTTATGTTTGTATACCCTTTAACCTATAGGGAGTGAACCTATATAATGGTATATATATATAGGATAAAGATCAAATAAAAAGACAAATATTCGTGAGAAGGATAAAAAGATTTATTTTTATAAAAAAGTTCTTAAAAAATTCTGAAAAAATTCCACAAGATCGTGTATGTTGGTGCATGAAAAAGTTGTAAAGGAAGTTTTTTTTAAAGTGGATAGTTTTGCCGAAATTTTTTTATTAAAAAAACGTTTGTGCATTAAATCAGTTTTTTGTGCATCAAAAATTCGTTTTTGTACCCAACTTCTTTTGACTTTTTGCATCAAAATTTTATTGCGCATCAAACTATAACAAGTCGAAAATTTTGTGCTTCAAAATTTTTTTGCGCATCAAAATTTCTTTTTTTGCGCATTAAAAAAACATATAAAAACTCAAAATTAGAAAAACTTCTTTTACAAAAGTTTTATGCACCAACATACCTGATTTAATGGAATTTTTTT
>BQNB010019855.1:13144-66258 GCA_026074375.1 Tanacetum coccineum | reverse complement strand
ATGTCAACACATCAGATCTTGTGGCCTTCAAAAACACCATAAACAAGCAACACGTCACATCAAAACCTTGTAGATCCTAGATATCACGAGCAACCCGCTCTGATACCACATGTTGAAACCTAATTGTAGGCTTCATAGATCGTTTTACCCATCTAAGATATCATAACATTGATCACGCAGCGGAATAACAAATAAGAACAACAATGTTATGAATAAGGTTTTTATTCATAAACTATAAACTATTCGACTTTAATCAGTCGACTATGCTATCTAGATAACTAACTATTACATAAACTAATAAGCTAACTATTAGACTCTCATTGGAGAGATCTAACTATGATAGATAATAAAACTATTCACTCTACCTCTCTTTATATACTAGAGAGGCTAGGGTTTACAAGAATAAGCTAACTTAATATTACACATTAAGTCCTTGTTGTTTCATCTTTCTTCTTTTCTTCATATGTGGTTTTGTAATCATCAAATCTCAAATCCCAACAATCTTCCCCTATTTGATATTACAAAACAATCTTCATGTATGAAACAATCTTCAAAGCTTCCCCTTGAAATAAGATCTTCTTGTACATGTCACCACTTTAAAATAAGCTGCAAACCATATAGTCTTCTTCCCCTTTTTGTAATCATTAAATAGGGGTCATCTGTAGATAAGCAACTTGTGAACACTTCCCCTTAAGTGGTACATGTAGATGGTTAAACATGTTAACAATAAGCTTCCCCTGAAAGTATGCTAACCATCTCTTGAATCTCGAACTCAGTAGGCTCCAAGTAGTAATTATTGATGAAGAAAAATGAGTATAACCCATATGTTGAAGAAGTAGAATTTCCCAAACTTGTGTCTTATGTCTTGCACTATCCACATGACGTCAAACTTATACCAAGACCAAAATATAAGTAGATCGCAATCTCTTGACAAAATCCTCATTTATCCTATAAAATGAGACACTGAGCACAACAACGTAACTCCTTAAAGTGATAGCAAATGTACGTAGTAAGCATCATAAGGTAGATCGTACACCTTTGCTAGATTCATCAAGTCTTCGTCACCAACAATTAAGCACAAACAAGTTACCTCAAAATGTTGTAAGCCATTTGAGATATGATAAGAACACAAACCTGTGAAAATCAACTACAACATCAAATAAGCAATAACCAATTTTCTTCATAATAATCCCCAAAAAATGAGCCATAATATCATCATCTATCCGAGATCCAAAATAATTAATGAGAAACATCTAAGTGCAACAACATCATCTTCTCTCATAGTGACAGCGCCCCTCATCCGGCGATCTGCTTGTAGTCCTTGTTTGTACCGTTGCCTCACTTCGGCGATCTACGAACAAAAAGGGTACCCTTGTCACATAATTGATTAAAAGTCATACGCATCAAATGCCCTTTCGATAATACTTTCCACAACAAGCCATCATCACTCGAAAATCCAAATCCATCCAATAAATCATAAATTGTGTGTCATACCGATATCGGCCAACGCCCTAGCAGTACCAACAAGCTATATCGACACACTAGCAACGTAACCTAAGCCTAGCATAATAACAACCAAACCAAATTGCAATCACTTTTTTCTGTCTCAAAGTTGTTGCTAACTGCCGTAGCGACATAATTTTCTGTCATAAAACTGTTGCTAATCCATCGCAAACATGTGGTCTCCTTCCTCCCATAGTAATTAGTGACACAAATTTCTGTCGCAGACCTGTTGCTGTTCTGTTACGAATCACCAGAACTAACTTCGTACAAGACCAGTATTAAAATCGTACGACCAGAATTAACATGTATAAGCAGAATTAACTCCATACAAAAGCAGTACAATATGTACCATCAGCACCATTTTCATCTTGAAGCCCAATTGTAGCACATCAAACAAATTGTATTGTTTATTGTCGAACATGGCAGTTTTTAACTTTATCATTTATGCCAGAAGTATTAAAAGTAGTAACCATGTGATGTCCATAACTGATTCGCTTATTTAGTACCTTTATCTCAGCCATATTATAGCTGAATCTTCATACAATATGTATGGTCCCCCCACATGACTACCATAATATCTTATAATAAACAAGATAATCGAATCACTTCCATGTATACATCCAGCCAATATATATCACGTGAATAATAGTATTATTTATAAATCATACAGATGCTTTCGATCATCTTTAAACCATTATCATCACGTGTAGACGTATATAAAAAAAATTATGAACCTGTCCATGTCATCTTGCTGCTGCGAGAATAGCACTACATATGACAACTTCTCTTCATTCTGTTCGTCAATTAAAAACTCCATTGGTTTCACATGATCTTGAAACTTCTTCTTGTAATAGGAATGATGAGATCAGACACAAGAAACCCTAATTCTCTAGGGTTTGCAAACACAAACGAACCCTAAAGAATTTTTTTAATCTTTGTATCAAACCTCGTATTAAAGCAACCTTCATAACTCTTGATCGTGTGCTATGTGTCCTTACTAGGGTTCATCATTGATCGAAAGATCAACTCACCAAAGCTAGTATGAACACGCCTTGTATACGAAACCTTTTCTGCAGCCAATTCGTCATAGCATAACTATTTATCAAAGACTTATCTTAACGATCGCTCCGGTCAGATTATAGATATATGTGTGTCAAATCTCCATATAAAATTTCGTGACAATCCAACGGTTAATGAATGAGTTATGACCGTTTTCCCAAGGCTGCCCAGAAAAATAACGAGCTAGAACCATAATAACGAATTTATAGGTTCTTCTTTAATCGTCGACTAAAAAACCTTGAATCCTAGATACAAGAGCAAACCCGCCTCCTGATACAAATATAAAACCATATATAGCAAATCTAGGATCAGTAATATTGATATCACAAACGGAAATTATAAAGAACACAATATTACAAAACAAGGTTTTTCTATAATCACTTACCCCAAGTTCAAATAATCGTTGGGGCTAAACTAACTATAACATCTAACTCTATTAAGACTCTCATTGGAGAGTTCCTAATTCTATTCTGGATGTCTATCCAGACGCCCTACCCCCCCTTAATATAATAGAGGGGTTTACAATAAAATACCTAGCTTACATATTAAGCTAACCTAATATTACATCTTAAGTCCTTGTTGTTTCTTCTTTCTTTATTGTTGCATATAAGGTTTTGTAATCATCAAATCAGAATTCCCAACACAAAGCCACCTAAATGTATCCTATCCGTTTCTGTTTCCATTATATGTTATCTTACACCAACACCCCATAACCCTTTATAAAAGACCTCTTAGATAGAAATGAATAATGCTTGCGCCTAGCGGTGGAGGTTTGATCCTTTACCAAGCCTACGGTAATTTATATGCTATGACAGGTAATGAGTGTTGATTTTCTGTTTCCCCCATATGTTATAATTTATTATACAACCGAGTGAAAGAGAGAATCCCCAAACACTTATGTGAGGTGCTAGTATATATTTTCCGTGCTCTTAATTACGAGGTCTAGGAGGTTGTATTGTAAAATATGTTTAAAGAGTAGGTAAAATGACCCCTCATATTATTATTGTCTAGGCAGAAAAGCCCATTTGCTTGAGGACAAGCAACTCCCAAGTGTAGGGGTATTTGATGAGGTGTCATTTTATATACTTTTTCGGGGTCGTTTAACCCCTAAATCTTGCATTTATGCCCAAAATAGGTACTTAATCGTTTCTTTTCAAGTATTTCTCATTTGGAAGGCATTTGGAAGAATTACACGTGACTTTGGCTCATTTGGAGAAGAAACAGACAAGACTACGGACCTACACCAACATTGATTAAGAATTGTGGCTGGAGACGACGTCACAGATACAACGTGACGCCGTCACTACGAAGATCAAGACGGCGTCACATGATTCCACGACGGCGTCAGAGCATACGACCCAACCCATTATCTAGAATATTCTCTTTCATGACGGCGGCACGATTAAAACGCGACGCCGTCACAGCGTTTTTTCTATATATACAAACATGCATTTAGGGTTTTGAGTGTGTAACTGTAGAATAAAAAGAGGGTACGAACTCTAGTTCGTTTAGCAGCTGTAGGAGACGATTTTAGGGCCTAAAAACCTTATTGTACCTCTTCCAATTCATGTTTTAATCAAGTAAGGTTTACTTAATCATTCAATATGTCTATGTGTTGTTTGATTTATTGTTCTTGCTTTATCTTTAACATGCTTGGCTAAACCTCCTATTGTGTTTATTTATGATTGTATGAAACCTAGAATGTAGATCTTAGTGGTGTTGCTTCTTGTGATGGATGTGCACGTTAGGTCTTAGAAAATCAGCTTTTGTCTGCATCGCTGTTGATATGTCTAGGAAAACGTGATTGTGTAGAAAGGATACCATCGGGTAACAGTCTTCATACTACCTTGCCCCCTAATATGGTTGATCCACTCTTAATATATTTCACATGCATTTAATATACCCTAGGGGCCTTGTAATAGTCTTCATACTACCTTACTTGTGTGTTGCTCTAACGGAATATTAAATAGAGACGGGGTTGTGTAATTCGTTATGCTTAGGCAATAATTACATAGATCATCTCAAGGGTGACCCAAGCAACATAACTAGGAGAAGCAATCTCATAGAGTATACATGGATTAAATTACACAATTTTTTTATCTTTTGGTTATCACCACTAGCGTAGTTGTTATTCAGTTTATTAGCTTAAACCAAACCCCCTCTAAAATATATGATTTACATGCTTTCCATAAAACATAAAAAATACAAAAAGAAGCTTCTCTCAACCCTTAGAATTCTGTAAGACTGTGGTCAAGCCTTCCCAACCTATTACTCGAGTGAACGATAACAACGTCCGAGTCTTGCCTATACTACTACTATAACGATTAGGTGCTCTGCCTAGGGAGTTGTAAAACTTCGTGTAGAAGTCCTACGATGACCGCATCAAGTTTTTGTCGTTGTTGTCGAGGAATAGTTAGGTTCTGATCATAGTTTAGCTTAGTTCTACTCGCTTGAATCCTTTCAAGTGATACTTTAATTCCACATATTAGCTTTCTAGTAGTCTATCTTTTCTTTATGCTATTTGTTTCGTAACCCATTCTGGTCAACCACCATGGGAGACGAGAATCCTAGCCAGTACTCTACGGAAGGACTATCCAAACCAAGCCACGAGGGCTATAGGAAAACCATCGAGCTCCTCGTAGGGAACAACGTGGTACCTCTTCGATTCGACACCATCTGGTTGGTGCAATTCCATGGACTTCGGTCTAAGGATCCAAACCAACACCTCAAGGATTTTATTAAACTTATGGACTCACTTGACCTTGACGGTGACAATAGGGAAAGAACGCGCCTGTGTTTATTTCAATTTTCCCTTCGCGATCAAGCTAGCAATTGGCTTGAGCGCCTTCCAGCATGATCCATCACCACATAGGAGGATCTTACTACCCGATTCCTTGCTCAATTCTTTCCACCAGGAAGGACCGTAAAACTCCGCAATGATATCCTGATGTTCCAACAAACATCATGGGAATCTTTTTCCGAAAGCATGACTCGTTTCAAGGACTTACTCCAAAAAGTCTCTCATCATGGCATAGACCTTTGGCTTCAAGTCCAAATTTGTTATGACCATGACAATCCCGTCACAAGACGAACCATTGACCAATCGGCCGGTGGTAAGCTTCGTGACCTCAACGCTGAATAATCCTGGGCATTATTAGAGGACCTCACCCTCTATGACAACGAAAGTTAGAACGGACCGCAAGGGTTTCGCTAAGCGGATCAAGCAGATCGCTTTGCCTAAGATGTCACGAGTTACGTCCGAGGCCGTCTAATCGAGCTGTGTAAATTCAAGTTCAACGCTTGATGGAAGCTCATCTTGCTCTGAAACAACCTACTCAATTGAACAAAATCACTACCTCATGTGAGATCTGTAGTGGTCCTCACGACACTCAGTATTGCATGAAAGATCCTAAAAAATCCTTTGTTGAATACGCATCCTCGCGTACCAATAAAGCGAGGGGTAAGTGGTATACATCAAGCCGAGCATATAATCTTGTGACACCACAATCCGTCATGGAAAAGTCACCCAAACCTTAGGTGGAGACAACCCCAAAATTCCCAAAATAATTTCTCAAACCCACCTAACCGGTTCCAACCCAACGGTTCGATCTCAAACCGTTCCTTCAACAACCGTCCTCAAAATTTTAACAATCAATAAAATATAGAAGGAATGGTTTCCAACTTCATGGCATCTCAAGGCACTAGACTGTCCAAGTTTAAAGTCGATTTCAAACAACATCAAAGTGAGATGACCAACAAAATCGACATTGTGTTGAAGGCCATCACCGATTGAATAGCGGGTACATTACCTAACAATACGGTTAAGAACCTAAAACTGGGACTCACCCAGTCTCGTCTGCTCGTTCATTCCCAACAATGGACCCGCAATGCTCAACATAAATTCACAGTTCGATCAACACCATCACGATCCATCCCAAGCAACAAAGCGATTCCCGTGACGACAAAACCGAAGAGAATGGGGAAGAAAAGAGAAACAGACCAGAAAACCATTCTGACTGTTCTACACCACCTGATCCATTAATTGCATTCATCACCAAAAAAGTCCTTAAATTTAATTCACTCTTTGAATCGCTCGGATTGGTTCCCCCATCGCCCAACGCTGAACTTGTCTGCACCAAAGAGGAAGATGGAGACGTGATGTTTATCGAAATAATCCCGAGGGATGACAATTCCCACAAGGAGGAACCCGAACCAAGAGTACAAGAAGTGGAGTATTTCGACATATTCCCGACTAGGAGTGAACTTGCCTACCACAAATACCTCATGTGTGGCCCAATCCCTTCAATATTTCTACGGAACCCCATCATTATAGAAGGAAGCTCATTGAACCTCAAGATACCATGCAACATTGGGCATGTGCATGTGGAAAAAGCCTATATTGACCTTAACTCCCCCTTAATATCATGACCCGAATGATGTATAATTGGATCATGAGGAGAAAACTCAATCCTAGGGAAGATGCAAAATGGAGGAATTAGTAATTTCACAGGAAGGATTAAAGGAATGCACGTCTTCATAGGAAACTTCACATATATCGTAGACTTCATGATTGTCGAGGATATTAGTTCAATCGTAGACCCTAGGTTATCGCAAGTAGTACTAGGGAGACCTTTTGTAGAAATATCCAACATGACTCACGACCCACCCGAAGGTGTTGTAAGATTCATTAACGAGACCGATGAAGTTGCCTATAAGATGCCCCATAAGATAGAACAATACGATTCACTATCGGACTTAGAAAAAGAGCATACCAAATCGGTCTATCTTAGGAATGAAGAAGACAAGAGAAGAGGAGTAGAGTATGTAATGAGCAAGATACTAGGATTTTACAAAGAATGCCTAGAACTTGGACCCGAATACTTAAGAGGAATGGATGATGAAGGAGAAGTCACGTAAGAACATGTGATTTCGAGTCTAGTTACAAGACTCGTTAATAAAGAAAAACGCTTTTTGAGAGGCAACCCAATTTACTTTTCCCATACATTAGGAGTGTCATGTATGTTTAATTCTTTTCATTTTGTTTTATTATGTTTGAATTATCTTGTAATCATGCTTTATATTATCTTTAACCTCGTCTTAATTTCAATCAAAGGTATTTTTCAAATAATAAGTGTAGGGGAATTTATCTGGCTTTTGAGCCATGTTCAAGCATGTTAAATCAATTGTTTAGATTAATTCGCATCAGTTTCGAGTCATATGATTGAATTGTTAAATCTTAGGTTTTATGCAACTATTTGTACAGGATCTAACTTATGGAATCAAGTGCGGGAAGTTTTTCATCAAAAACAAAAATTTTGTTTTCACAAAGCGTAGAGACGGCGTCACGATTTACACGCGACGCCATCACCACGACACATGTGACGGGGTCACAATAACCCTGACGGCGTCATACGCCCAGGTCTAAAAAACTCAAAGTTTTTAATTATTTTTGAAAATAAAACTTGAACAACAATTATTATATGTTTTTTGTGTTATTATACCTGCAAAAAACCTAATGAGCTTAACAATTCTCTCATCCTATCTATCAAGTCGAACCCTAAATTCACATTGTATATATTTGTCTATCACACATTTTATGCTTGGTGTAGTTGTCTTTGTCTTTGATTACAGGTTATATTTGATGAGAGGAAGCTTGGAAGATCTTAGGATGCTTTCAAAAGATGATTCTTGGAGGACGATTTAACCAGTTATCGCATGTTTCTTCTTCATTATTGAGCAAACCAGGAGAGTACTAGTTTCTTTTCCTTTTTTTCTTTTCCCTTTATTCGTTCTTACGGGTACTTCTAGAGAACATTGGGGATAATGTTCAACTTAAGTGTAAGGGGGAATAAGCCTTAGAAACTATTCTTTCATTTATCATTTACTTTGTCCTTAAAATGATGGGTAATATATCAAAACATAGCATAAAAGGTAATTTTTACCCAAATTTATTTTTTTTATGACACATACCGATGAAAACCAAGTAGTAATAGCGTTTCATGGATAGAAATTTATATTACGAGCACAAAAACCCTCAAATTCCACCCCCACAATGTGAGGTTCGCCCTTAGATACTATACCTTTAGCTTGTTTGAGTTAAGGAGTGAGCAATCATGTGTGTCTATTCCGTCGTTACGGATGTGTATGCGTGGTTTTGTCGCCTTTTTTAGAACATTGGTATCGGTTGCTTTAGGATTACTAGAGTATACCGGTAGCATATTAAATTCTAGAAGTTGTTATTGTGATGCATTCCGATACCGCATAGTAAGTATTAGGATTTTCTTGATAAGAGGCATTAGGATTAACCCATGTTTTAAACCTGTAATTGTTATGATGGTCACACCGATCATATAACTATCTCACACACTTGCCATGCACTCATTTTTAGTGCAGGATACCCTAGTACAACCCTCTGAGCCTATCATTTTTCACGGTTCTTGTAATTTTTTGGTGGATTCCAGATTATTAATGAAGAGCATTGTCACCCTTTAAACCAATCATTACACCCAAAAAGCCTTAGCCTACCTTGTATGTACTCATTTTTAGTACATTATTGTGTTTAACTCAAGTTAATTATTTGAGTACACGGTTTCTAAGTCCTTATCCTTGTAAATACAGTTTTGGGACGATTGGGATTCATGGTAGTATTTATTTCACAGAAGAGTGGGGAAGAAAAGTTAAGTCAATACCCCCATATGTTTGTCAAATGATCTCCATGTTATTTTGATCCATCTCAATACGGGTCATTAGTTAGATTGTATATATCGAGCATGTAAAAGCTCAAGTGTATGAGTACGTATTGTAAACCCCATGTGATGTATTATGTTATTAAAAAAAATAAAAAAAAATGAGAAAAGAAAAAGAAAGAGATTGATGTAGAGTTGTGTAGAGTTTGTAGATCTTCGTCCGAGTCTTGGCTTAGCAACCAAACCAAAGTGTATTCGTATAAATAATTAGCTAACCCTTCCACTCCAAATTCACCCAAAGCCACCCAAATGTATCCCATCCGTTTCCGTTTTCATTATATGTTATCATACAACCTAACACCCACAACACTTTTAAAGACCTCCTTAGTTACTATAAGTGTTTGGGATCTCAATTTCACTCGGTTGTAGAATAAATTATAACTTATGGGGGCAACAGGAAAATCAACACTCATACTTGTCATAGCATATTTATTACCATAGGCTTGGTAAATGATCAAACCTACACGCTAGTGCTAAGTATTATTTATTACATATCCTAAGAGGTCTTTTTTTTTTAAAATGGGTTGTGGGGTTGTTGGTGCTATGATAACTTATAATGAAAACGGGAAAACGGATGGGTTACTTTTGGTGGCTTTGGTGATTTGGAGTGTACAGGGTTGGGGGGTGGGTGCGTTAGCTAATTATTTATACGAATACCTTTGGTTTGTGTTGATTAAAGCCAAGTCTCGGTTACGAAGATCTACAAACTCTTCACAACTCTACATCAATCTCTTTCTTTTTCTTTTATTTTTTATTTTTTTTTATTTTTTATTTTTTGTTTTATTTTTTTAATAACAGAATACATCACATGGGGTTTAAATACGTCTTCATACACTTGAGCTTTTACATGTCGATTCTTACATATCTAATAATGACCCGTATTGAGATGGATCAAACATAACATGGAGATCATTTGACAAAACATATGGGGGTATGTTGGATTATCTTTTTCTTCCCCAACTCTTCTGTGAAATATAAATACACTACCATCGAATTCCCAATCGTCCCGCAAACTGTATTTACAAGGACTCTGGTTTAGAAACCGTTTTGTACTAAAATAATTATCTGAGTAAAACAATATATGTATAAAAACATGAGTACTATAACAAGGTAGGTAATGCTTTTTGGTGTAATGATTGGTCTTAAAGTGGACAATGCTCTTCATTAATTATCTGGAATTCCATCAAAAAAAATTATTATGAACTGAAAAGATAGGCTCAGAGGGTTGTTCTGGGTATCCTGCACTATAAATTGAGTCATGGCAAGTGTGTGAGGATAGTTATATGATCGGTTATTCCATTTGTGACCATCTTTAACAATTACAGGTTTAAAACATGGGTTAATCCTAATGCCTCTTATCAAAGAAAATCCTAATACTTACTATGCGGTATCGGAATGCATCACAATAACAACTTCTAGAATTTAATATGCTACCGGTATACTCTAGTAATCCTAAAGCAACCGATACCAATGTTCTAAAAAAGGCGACAAAACCACACATACACATCCGTAACGACGGAATAGACACACATGATTGTGCATCCTTAACTCAAACAAGCTAAAGGTATAGTATCTAAGGGCGAACCTCACATTGTGGGGGTGGAATTTGAGGGTTTTTGTGCTCGTAATATAAATTTCTATCCATGAAACGCTATTACTACTTGGTTTTCATCGGTATGTGTCATAAAAAAAATAAATTTGGGTAAAATTACCTTTTATGCTTTTGGTTTGTTTTATTATCCATCCATTTTAAGGGGACAAGTAAATGATAAATGAAAGAATAGTTTTCTAAGGCTTAGTCCCCCATACTCTTATAGTTTGAAACATTATCCCCAATGTTCTCTAGAAGTAACCGTAAGAACGATTAAAGGGAAAAAAAAAAAATGGAAAAGAAAAATTAGTACTATCTGGTTTGCTCAATATGAAGAAGGAAGAACAGGCGACCTAACTGGTTAATTCGTGCTCCAAGAATTATCTTTTGAATGCATCTAAGAGTCTTCCAAAGCTTTCCTCTCATCAAATATAACTGTAATCAAGACATAAAGACAACTACACCAAGCATAAAATGTGTGATAGACAAATATATACAATGTGAATTTAGGGTTCGACTTGATAGATAGGATGAGAGAATTGTTAAGCTCATTAGGTTTTTTGCAGGTTTATAACAAAAGAATATATATTTTAATTGTTGTTCAAGTTTTATTTTCAAAAATAATTAAAAACTTTGAGTTTTTTTTTAGAACCTGGTTGCTTCTTAGTTATCCCTGAGTTGATCACTTATCGTGGCGTTCGCAAAATGGTATGACGCCGTCAGGGTTATTGTGACCCCGTCACATGTGTCGTGGTGATGGCGTCGCGTGTAAATCGTGACGCCGTCTCTACGCTCTGTGAAAACAAAATTTTTGTTTTTGATGAAAAACTTCCCGCACTTGATTCCATAAGTTAGATCCTGTACAAATAGCTGCATAACCTAAGATTTTACATTTTCATCATATGACTAAAAACTGATGTGATTAATCTAAAACAATTTGATTTACATGCTTTTGAAACTTGGCTCAAAAGACGGCCATAAATTCCCACACCTAAATTTATTTTTTGCTTATATACCTTTTGATTGAAATTAAGGACGAGGGTTTTTAAAGGATATACAAAGCTATTGAACAAATATTCAAAACATTAATAAAACAAAATGAAAAGAATTAAAACATACATGACACTCCTAATGTATGGGAAAAGTAAATTGGGTTGCCTCCCAAGAAGCGCTTTTCTTTATTAACGAGTCTTGTAGCTAGACTCGAAGTCACACGTTCTTACGTGACTTCTCCTTCATCATCCATTCCTCTTAAGTATTTGGGTTTCCCAAGTTCTAGGAATTCTTTGTAAAATCCTAGTATCTTGCTCATTACATACTCTACTCCTCTTCTCTTGTCTTCTTCGTTCCTAAGGTAGATTGATTTGGTATGCTCTTTTTCTAAGTTCGATAGTGAATTGTATTGTTCTATCTTATGGGGCATCTTATAGGCAACTTCATTGGTCTCGTTAATGAATCTTACACACCTTCGAGTGGGTCGTGAGTCATGTTGGATATTTCTACAAAAGGTCTCCCTAGTACTACTTGCGATAACCTATGGTCTACGATTGAACTAATATCCTCGACAATCATGAAGTCTATGATATATGTGAAGTTTCCTATGAAGACATGCATTCCTTTAATCCTTCCTGTGAAATTACTAATTCCTTAATTTGCATCTTACCTAGGATTGAGTTTTCTCCTCATGGTCCAATTATACATCATTCGGGTCATGATATTAAGTGGGAGTTAAGGTTAATATAGGCTTTTTCCACATGCACATGCCCAATGTTGAATGGTATCTTGAGGTTCAATGAGCTTCCTTTTATAATGATGGGGTTCTGTAGAAATATTGAAGGTATTGGGCCACACATGAGGTATTTGTGGTAGGCAAGTTCACTCCTAGTCGAGAATATGTCAAAATACTCCACTTCTTGTACTATTGGTTCGGGTTCCTCCTTGTGGGAATTATCATCCTTCGAGATTATCTCGATAAACATCACATCGCCATCTTCCTCTTTGGTGCAAACAAGTTCAGCGTTGGGCGATGAGGGGACCAATCCGAGCGATTCGAAGAGTGAATTGAATTTAAGGACTTTTTCAGTGATGAATGAAATTGATGGATCTGGTGGTGTGGAATTGTTGGAATGGTTTTTTAGGCTGTTTCTCTTTTCTTCCTCATTCTCTTTGGTTTTGTTGTCACGAGAATCGCTTTATTACTTGGGATGGATTGTGATGGTGTTGATCAAACTATGAATTTGTGTTAAGAATTGCGGGTCCATTGTTGGGTAAGAACGAGCAGACGAGACTGGGTGAGTCCCCAATTTTGGGTTCTTAACTGTATCGCTAGGTAATGTGCCCGCTATTCGATCGGTGATGGCCTTCAACACAGTGTCAATTTTGTTGGTCATCTCACTTTGCTGTTGTTTGAAATCGGCTTCAAACTTGGACAGTCTAGCATCTTGGGATGCTGGAAGTCTGGGAGAAATCCAGTCCTTTATATATTTCGATTGATTGTTAAAATTTTGAGGATAGTTGTTGAAGGAACGGTTCGGGATCGAACCGTTGGGTTGGAACCGGTTAGGTGGGTTTGAAAAATTATTTTGGGAATTTTGGGGTTGTCTCCACCTAAGGTTTGGGTGACTTTTCCATGACGGATTGTAGGTGTCACCAAGATTATTTTGCTCGGGCTTGATGGTTTTTACCTCTTACCCCTAGCTTTTATTTGGTACGCGGGATGCGTATTCAACAAAGGATTTTTTAGGATCTTTCATGCAATACTGAGTGTCGTGAGGACCACTACAAATCTCACATGAGGTAGTGATTTTGTTCAATTGAGTAGGTTGTTTCAGAGCAAGATGAGCTTCCATCAAGCGTTGAACTTGATTTTTGAGCTCGATTAGACGGCCATCGGATGTACTCGGGACATCTTGAGGCAAAGCGATTGCCTTGATCGGCTTAGCGAAATCCCTTGGGTCGTTCTAACTTTCGTTGTCATAGAGGGTGAGGTCCTCTAATAATGCCCAGGATTATTAGCGTTTCGGTCACGAAGCTTACCATCGGCCGATTGGTCAATGGTTCGTCTTGTGACGGTGATGTCATGGTCATAAAAAATTTTGGACTTGAAGCCAAAGGTCTATGCCATGATGAGGGACTTTTTGGAGTAAGTCATTGAAACGAGTCCATGCTTTGGATAAAAATTCTCCATGATGTTGTTGGAACATCAAGATATAATTGCGGAGTTTTGTAGTCCTTCCTGGTGGAAAGAATTAAGCAAGGAATCGGGTAGTAAGATCCTCCCATGTGGTGATGGATCTGCTGGAAGGCGCTCAAGCCAATTGCTAGCTTGATCACGAAGGGAGTTAATATTTGAAATAAAACACAGGGCGTTCTTTCCTCCTATTGTCACCGTCAAGGTCAAGTAAGTCCATAAGTTTAATAAAATCCTTGAGGTGTTGGTTTGGATCCTTAGACCGAAGTCCATGGAATTGCACCAACCGGATGGTGTCGAATCGAAGAGGTACCACGTTGTTCCCTACGAGGAGCTCGATGGTTTTCCTATAGCCCTCGTGGCTTGGTTTGGAGTAGTCTCCTTGAGTACGGATAGGATTCTCGTCTCCCCTGGTGGTTGACCAGAATGGGTTACGAAACAAATAGCATAAAGAAAAGATAGACTACTAGAAAGCTAATATGTGGAATTAAAGTATCACTTGAAAGGATTCAAGCGAGTAGAACTAAGCTAAACTATGATCAGAACCTAACTATTCCCCGGCAACGACACCAAAAACTTGATGCGGTCGTCGTAGGACTTCTACACGAAGTTTTACAACTCCCTAGGCAGAGCACCTAATCATTGTAGTAGTAGTATAGGCAAGACTCTGGGGTTGTTATCATTCACTCGAGGAATAGTTTGGGAAGGCTTGACCACAGCCTAACAGAATTATAAGGGTTAAGAGAAGATTCTTTTTGTATTTTTATGTTTTATGGAAAGCAGGTAAATCATATATTTGAGAGGGGGTTTGGTTTTAGCTAATAAACTAAATAACAACTACGCTAGTGGTGATAACAATAAGATTGTGCTAATTTGATCATGTATTACTCCCTAGATTGCTTCTCCTAGTGTTGTTGCTTTGTCACCCTTGTGATGATCTATGTAATTATTTCCTAAGTCATGAACGAATTACACGAACCCGCCGTCTATTTAATATTCCGTTAGAGCAACACACAAGTAAGGTAGTATGAAGACTATTACAAGGCCCCTAAGGGTATATTAAATGCATGTGAAAGTATTAGAGTGGATCAAACTATTAGGGGGCAAGGTAGTATGAAGGACTGTTACCCGATGTATCCTTTCTACACAATCATGTTTTCTTTAGAATATCAACTGCGATACAGACATATAGCGATGGTCTTTCTATGACCTATCATGCTTTTTCCATCACATAGATAAGCAACACCACTAAGATCTACATTCTAGGTTTCATACAATCATAAATAAACACAATAGGAGGTTTAGCCAAGCATGTTAAAGATAAAGCAAGACATTAAATTTAATACACATAAATCAAGCATATTGAATTGTTTAAGTAAAACTTACTGATTAATGCATGAATTAGTGAAGTACATTAGGGGTTTTAGGCCCTTAAATCGTCCTCTATAGCTTGTTACTAAACGATCTAGGGTTGCGTTACCACTCTTTTGTATTCTAAAGTTACATCACTTTAAATCCTTTTTCTCTGGGTTTATATATATAGGAAAATCGCTGTGGGGTCGGGTTGCTTTTTTTGTGTGACGCCGTCACAAGAGAGAATATTCTAGATAATGGGTTGGGTCATGTACTTTGACGTCGTCGTGAGATCTAGTGACGCCGTCTTGGTCTTGTTTTTGTGATGGAGTCCCGTTGTTGGTGACGCCTTCTTCTAGTGCTGGAGAACATTATCTTGTGTGTGTTGGTTAGTAGGGTCCGGTTAGTTTGTCTGTTTCTTCTTTAAATGAGCCCAAGTCACGTGTAATTCTTCCAAATGTCTTCCAAATGTGAAATACCTAAAAAAGAACGATTAAGTACCTATTTTGGGCATAAATGCACGATTTAGGGGGTTAAATGACCATGAAAAAGTGTATAAAATGACACCTCATCATATTGCAACCCGTACTTCAAATAAAAAGAGAGTGTACGTTTCAGTGCGCTTTACCTTAAAAAGAAGAGAAATCTTCTTCAACCTGAGTAATTTTATCAAAAACTTTTCAATTTTTTGTTCAAGACATACTACTTCTAAGTAAATGCCAGCTTATAACTAATTCTTCAGATAAAGGAAAGTGTACATTCACGTACATTTATCCTAACAGCAGAAAGCTAACACTTTCTTGAACATAAGCTGGTTAATCAAGATATTTAAAATCGATAAGCTCAGTTAATTGTGGTATAATAAAAATGCCATCATCATCATTCAGAAAAACACAAATTAAAAAAAATGAACTGCTCGAACAAGAACACTTACACCTACACCTCACAACCCTTTAAAAAGACCTCATAGTTTGTAATAATTAATACTTGCGCCCAGCGATAGAGATTTGATCATTTACCAAGCCTATGGTAATTTATATGCTATGATAGGTAATGAGTGTTAATTTTCCGCTTTCCCATACTTGTTATAATTCATTATACACCCGAGAGAAAGAGAGAATCTAAAAACTTATGTGAGGTGCTAGTATATACTTTCTGTGCTTTTAATTTACGAGGTACTAGGGGTTGTGTTTGTAAACTACATTTTAAAGGATGTAGGTTAAATGACCCTAATTTTGCTATTGTTTAGATAGTGAAAGCCCATTTGATTGAGATAAGCAATCTCACGTGTTAGGGGGTATTTGATGAGGTGTCATTTTTACAACATATTTCGGGTTATTTAACCCTTTAAATCATGCCAAATATGCCAAATTATATGCTTAATCGTTTTTCTTGTTTTTAAGCACTTGGTTGCATTTGGAGGAAAATACAACTGTAAACTTAGGCTCATTTGAAGAAGAAACGGACAAGACTACGGACACCTACCACCAAAATCTCTTGAGATCAATTCGTGCTCACAAAAGTATTGGAGATGGCGTCCGCAAGCATAAAGCAACACCGTCGCGATCTTTCTAGTGCAACATCGAGAATTAATGAACGGCGCGTCAGGATGTAACCGGATTAATCAGACCTAGAAGATTCTATCTTGTGACGGCGTCGTGACTATAACTCGATGCCGTCGTGACGATTTCTCTATATATATAGAAAACCAAATTTACGGTTTTAAGTTTGTAACTTTGTATAACTTTTGGGAGACGAACCCTAGTCATTCTACCAGGTTTTAGGCCGTTCTTAGGGCCTCAAAACCCTATTGTAACTGACCTTAATCCATGTTTTAATCAAGTAAGATTGTTTATCTTTAATCATTCAATATGTCTATGTGTTGTTCGATTGATTTATATTCTTGCTTCCTTTATAACATGCGAGGCTAAACCCTCCTTTGTATTTACTTATGATTGTATGATACTTAGATTTTAGATCCTTTTAATGTTGCTTCTTATGATAGATGTGTGTGTTAGGCTTTAGAAAACTAGCCATAATATATTAAATTGGCATAGACGTCTAGGGAAACGCGAGTGCGTAGAAATGATACCATCTGGTAACAGTCTTCATACTACCTTACTCCCAATATGGTTGATCCCTCTTAAGATAATTCAATTGCATTTAATATACTCTTAGGGGCCTTGTAATAGTCTTCATACTACCTTACTTGTGTGTTGCCTTAACGGAATATTAAATAGACGGTGGGTTCGTGTAATTCGTTCATGACTTAGTAAATACTTACAAGATCAATTTGGTTTGTCTTAAGCTTATTTAAGCTTATTTGTGTCTTAGGATAAAAGTTTTAAGTGTTCTTACCATTCCTAGCCTTTATGCCTGCTCTAGTTTATTTTCCTTGCTTATCTTTTCGTGCATTTGCTTATTAGGTTTAGTGCCTAATCATATCCTTGTCATATTCAAACATCAATCATCAATCCGTCATTCGATTTTCCATTCAAGCCTCGTTGGGACATAACGACCCGGAAACACTCTATACTACTTCTGGTTTCATTGATTTTGTGGATTTTGATCCTTATTATATATTTTTATTTATTTATATGTAAAAAGGAGTAAGAATACGCGAGTCAATTTTTGGCGCCTTTGCCAGGGAGGCTGTGAAACGATTATCGTAACGCTTGACAAATTTGTTTCTAGCAAATTGGTTTAGTTTATCTTGCATGGCATCAACCCATCCAGGATGCTTTAGTGCTTTAGAAACCTTTTTAGGTTCTTCTTCAAAGATAAAATCTACAAAGAGACATTCATGAGCTGAAGCGGCACTAAGTTGTTTGTGTTAAAACCTAATTGTAGGCTTCATAGATCGTTTTGCCCATCTAGGATATAATAACATTGAATGATATAAAGCACAGCGGAATAACAAATAAGAACATCAATGTTATCACAAGGTTTTCTTTATTCATACTAATAAACTATAAACTATTCGACTTTAATCAGTCGACTATGCTATCTAGATAACTAACTATTACACAAACTAATAAGCTAACTATTAGACTCTCATTGGAGAGATCTAACTATAATGGATAATAAAACTAAACACCTAATATCCTTTATATAGAGGGATAATTACGGCATACAAAGGAAGCTAAATAATTATATTAGGAAGCTAATTACAAACTAATTAAAACTATAAATTCCTTTATCATTGATATTCTTTTGACTTTACAATGCCTAACTTCATGGAAAAACTTCCATCTTTTAATTCCTCCATATATAGAATACCAAAGTGTCATATTAAATCCCAAAGTTGTTTCATTCGACTTCATTTATGCATATTAATTTTTAATCAACAAATCTGAGATCCCAAAATCTTCCCCTAGTTATATATTACAAAACAATCTTCATGAATGAAACAATCTTTAAAAGCTATCCCCTTTGAAAATAATGACCTCGTAGTTAACATGTCACCACTTTAAAATAAGCTGCAAACCATATAGTCTTCTTCCCCTTTTTGTAATCATTAAATAGGGGTCTTTTGTAGATAAGCAACTTGTGAACACTTCCCCTTAAGTGGTACATGTAGATGGTTAAACATGTTAACAATAAGCTTCCCCTGAAAGTATGCTAACCATCTCTTGAATCTCAAACTCAGTAAGCTCCAAGTAGTAATTATTGATGAAGAAAAATGAGTATAACCCATATGTTGAAGAAGTAGAATTTCTCAAACTTGTGTCTTATGTCTTGCACTATCCACATGACGTCAAACTTATACCAAGACCAAAATATAAGCAGATCGCAATCTCTTGACAAAATCCTCATTTATCCTATAAAATGAGACACTGAGCACAACAACATAACTCCTTAAAGTGATAGCAAATGTACGTAGTAAGCATCATAAGGTAGATCGTACACCTTTGCTAGATTCATCAAGTCTTCGTCACCAACAATTAAGCATAAACAAGTTATCTTTAAAAGGTGCAAGAATCCTTTTAAGATATGATAAGAACACAAACCTGTGAAAATCAACTACAACATCAAATAGGCAATAACCAATTTTCTTCAAAATAATCCCAAAAATGATCCACTATTTCCTCATTGTTCGAGATCCAAACGCGTCCGTGTTGTCCCATATCGGACAAAGCTAGCAGGATTAACCATATATAGGCAGACTTAACTTTGTAACGAGCAGTATTAATGATGAGCAAGCAGAATTAACGTTAAACCGTAGCAGTACTAACGTCGTAATTCTAGCAGTACTAAAATAAAGAAAAGAGTACTAACAAAAAATGACAATACTAAAATTTCTAACTTTTTATTATGTAATCCCATCTGATATTATTCAGACCAACCCATCACAAGACCTGCCTGCACACCAATAAACGTTCAGTACATACATACTCTTAACCACATCAACAACAGTCATCCCAAACAACTCAGGGATTCTCATATCAGTCACGTAATTCTTTCCCTATTATTCTCAACGATAAATTCTTTTTGAATAAACCATATCCTCCATATCATCAAATCAGCTTAATCCTTCACATCATTGCCAACCCTAGATCAAAAACCAAAACCCTTGTATACGTTTAACACGGAGCAGTACAAACTTCATTTGGATTCCTTGTGCGAATAGTATAACTTCCATACACGCATATCTTTTTCCATCTCTCTCATAAACACGAACACAATCATCACCAGGTAAACACTGCCAAGACTTCCATCATTAAAAACCATGAACACAACATTCTAGAAACCATCATCATAAAAACCCTAAAGAATAAGGTTTACCCAGTTCATACAGTTGCCAGCAATTAGGAATGAATTGGAGATCGTATATCTCCATGTATGATCTGCGAATAAATAAGCAACAATCTTTTAACCCTATTAAATCCGAACATCATCACATCTATGTTCGAATTCTGTTGTTGTAAATACTTACACATGCTGCATGTTCGTTCATCATTTGTGACAGCACCAGTAACTTTACTCGTTCAAACCATAAACATCTGATCGTGTGTTTGTAACCTGCCATATTGTATGCGCATCCCCTAAACAAGTAACACGGTCTCCTTGTTTCTTCAAGCATCATTGAAACTTGATTAATTGAATTAGTGTTTGGTGAAAAACCCTAATACACCGAATTTTGACTGGACAACCAAAAACAGATTCTCGACCCTTCTTTTTCTTTAGAAACACGACATCAAAAACCTTGTATAAGATACCTAGATATAAGAGCCACCCGCACTAATACCATATTGAAAAAACCTAATTGTAGGCTTCATATATCGATTTTGGCATCTAGGATATAAAAACATGAATGATATAAGCACAGCGAATACAAACAAATAACATCAATGTTATGAACAAGGTTTTTATTCATAAACTATATCCCCAAGATCAAATGATCCTTGAGGCTAAACTAACTAATAAACTATTCAACTTTAATCAGTCGACTATGCTATCTAGATAACTAACTACTAATAAGCTAAACTAATTAGACTCTCATTGTAGAGTCTAACTATGATGGATAATAAAACTATTCACCCTAATACCCTTTATACAGAGGGATATTAAGGATTACAAAGGAAGCTAATTAATTATATTAGGAAGCTAATTAAAACTAAATAAAACCATCCTTTATCTTTAATATTCTTTGGCTTTTCAATGCCTATCTTCATGGAAATCTTCTAGCTTTTAATTCTTCCATATATAGAATACCAAAGTGTCATATTAATCCCTTGTTGTTTCATTCGTCTTCATTTTAGGCATTGTAATTTTGTAAATCATCAATCGAGAATCCCATACAGATTTGGCCATGGATCATAGTAGCATTCATCCCTTGGATTACCAATTATATGACCAACTCAAATGGTTTGTCTGAGACCATCCATCTTTGAGGATCAGGAGTGACCAGTGATTGAATTGTGTAAAGGTGGAAGTTTTGGAATTTGAAATTGTATTTTTACATGAAGTATCCTCACACTTAAGAGAGATAAGTTGTTCAGAGATCTCAAAGTATTCAGTGTTTAGGAATTTAACAATGATTTGATCATCATTGTGTGATAGGGAATGTTCAGAATGATCCTCATTTCAGATTACATCATTTTAGAACAGATTGAATCATTTGATCATTTTTTATCAGTTTGACCAGTTTGATCAGATGAAAACTTCATTATCAATAATAACTGTTTCAAGCGGATATTCATAAGGTTTCTAATGAAGGCACATCATTGTTGTTTTTTTGATACCTTTGAGAAGGTTTATAAGGATGAAGATATTCATCAGGTGGATATCTTTCGGTTTCAAGAATTTTGATGTTGTCAACTAAAGGTTTTGAGAAATTGATAGCATCAGGGCTTTCATCAAATGTGATGTGATAGGTTTCTTTGATTTGCTATCTTCTAGTGTTGAAGACTCTGAAGGCCTTGGAAACAAGTGAGTATCCAAGAAGATAACCATCATCATCTTTTTCATCAAATTTTCCTAAGTGATCTTTATGATTATGGATGTAAACTGGACATCCAAAGACATAAAGAAAATTGATGTTTGGGATTCTCTTAAGAAAAATTTCATAAGGATTTTTGAGATGTCTTTTCACAATGGTGGGTCTGTTTTGAGTGTAGCATGCAGTGGCTACAGCTTCAGTCCAATACTGTTTAGAAAAGATAGATCCTAAAAGCATTGTTCTTGCAGCTTCTATGAGGGTTCTATTTTTCCTCTCAGCAACACCATTTTGTTCAGGTGTGTAGGGAGAAGAGAAATTTTGAGAAATCCATTTTTCATCATAGAAGTTTATAAGAATGCTATTTCTGAATTTTTTCTCCCCCCCCCCCCAGTACCATTGTGTCGAGTTCCTGAGTTGTTGACTTTTTAATGTCATTTTGATTTTCAACTCTTTTGATGAAGGACATGATGGTTTCAGGTGCTTGACTTTTCTTCTTCAAGAAGTATACTCAGGTGTACCTTGAGTGCTCATCAATAATGACAAGGGTGTACTTTTCATGGTTAATGGACCTAGGAGTTACAGGTCTAAATAAGTCCATATGAAGTAGATGAAGACATTTCTTGATAGAAGATGTCTGTTTTGTTTTGAAATTGGATCTATGATGCTTTCCCTTTTCACATGATGAACATGGTTTGTCCTTTGAGTAGACAAGTGAGGGAAGACCAATAACAAGATTTTGTTTTGTCTGTGTTGGTTGATTGTTTTGAAGTTTAGATGCGCAAGTCTTTTATGCTAAAGCCAGTTGAGATTTTCAAAGGCTTTTGCAAAAAAGCAAGACTCTTGAGCTGAGGATGTCATGTCAAGAAAATAAACATCTCTTACTCTTGGAGCAATCATTACAACTTCTTTGTTGGAGTTGAAGATTGTTCCTATTTTCTCATCCAACTAAACAATATATTTAGCATCACAGAGTTGACTGATGCTATTTAAATTGTATTTAAGACCATCTAAAAATGCTACCTTTGTGAAAACTATACCATTACATTTGATAGAGCCATACCCTTCAGTTGTGCATGTAGAGTCATCTCCAAACACCACTTTAGGTCCTGGTTGTTCCACATATTCGTGCAGGTAACTCTTGACACAAGTCATATGCCTTGAGCATCTACTGTCCAGGTACCAGATGGGCTTTCTGATGTCATACTTTCTCAAAGATATCTTTACCTATTCATTATTTTTGCCACCTTATTTGCTGACAGCATCATTTTCTTCAACTAGTGCCACGAGTACTTTCACTTCCACCATCTCATTGTCATCTGATGACACTTCTTCATCCTATTCATTGGCTTCAGCGATAAGATCTTTGTTCTTTACCATTGAGGCTTTGGAGGCTAAAGCACTTGAACTCAGGAGAGCCAATTTAGCCTTGACTTTGTTGTATTTGGCTTCAATGTCTTTGGTATGCCTTAGTTCAGGTTTATGCTGAGGGGAACTGAGAGGTTTTGGTTAAAAGGGTGACTGATATGTGGAAACTAAAGTTTTTGACCAGCAGTCTCTTGCAAAGTGACCATTCTTGCCACATTTGTGACATTCAGTTTGGTCAGTTTCTTTTGCACTACTGAACCTTTAAGTACCTTTCTTGTAGAACCTTTTAGATTTGGCTAAAAGAGCTCTTGCTTGGTATTCTTCCTCTAGATCATTCATATACTCGTGATTGCTTCTTGTATCCTCTTCATCATCAGGACTATCTTGGAAGTCATAGACAATAGAGGAAGAGAATAAAGCAGTTGACAACATAGTCAAAAGACTAACAACCCTCTATTGCCTTCTACAGGAACAAAAAGCTCTATTTATGCTAGCTAATCAAAGCCTAGGAGAAATACAAGGAATGATAGGATCCAACAACCATCAAGTAGTATCCAGAAGAATAAATTCTGCTTGTAATGGATATGTCAAGCGTGATGTGTTGAATTCAAATTCTAAAAATGTTTGGGTTACATGCAATGAATATTTGTTTTCTGCAAATCATGGTTCGTGTGTTGTTAAATACTTGAATTATGTGAATAAACATACAAAGGCAAAATCTGTCAAGAAAACAGAAAAGATAGAATGTAAACCCACTGGTAAGATTTTTAACACTGTTGGACATAGATGGTTACCCATAGGAAGAACATTTAAGATGGTAGGAAATCAGTGCCCCTTACCAAAATCACTCCTGTCCAAGTAGTGCCTTTAGGTAAACTAATCAAAATCACTGTGATTTCGGTTGTAGCGCCTAGCTTTCAAACAGAAAGAAAGTATGCCAAAGCTAGGAACTTCCTTTCTAAGGCATATATTAATAGCAAAAGTAATCCATTAAATGATCATTGTTTAGGGATACCATCTACTTCTAGAGTTCTGGAACAAAATCTAAACTTTGGATATCTAGGTGTAACCTATGATTGCTAACAACTCGGAACCTAAATCAAGTTGGGGATCCAGAAATTTTTCAATTTTTTTAGTTTTTATTTTTGTCTTCTTGTACAGATTGTAGAAATTGTTCTTTGGTCCCTAGATTCTGGATGTTCAAAACATATGACCGGACAACGCGATAAGCTCATTAACTTTGTCTCCTAGTTCATTAATACAATCAGATTCGGGAACGACCATGTTGCTGCAATAATGGGTTATTAAGATCTTCAAATTGGGAATGTTCTAATTTCACAAGTATATTACGTTGAAGGACTTGGTCATAATCTATTCTTCATTGGACAGTTTTGTGATTCAGATCTTGACGTAGCTTTTAGAAAACACACATGCTTTGTTCGTAACTTAGAAGGTGTGGATCTACTCTTAGGATCATGCGGTTCTAATCTTTATAGAATATCCCTAAAGGATATGATGAAGTCTTATCCAATCTGTTTATTATCCAAAGCCTCAAAGACAAAACCATGGTTATGGCACTGTGATGTGTTGTTGTGTAGGGTTTACTTTATTAGAGTATTCAAGTTTTAAATTTATATTTTGCCGACTTTACCTAAAACAACACTTTAACGGGCAGTATACCCGATCAGATGGAGTTTCGTGGTAAGTAGGGTGTCTATCACTAAGAGCGAGAACTAATCTTTTATTCTATCAATAATTTGATTAACTAAACTAAGTTAATTTAAACTATATTAATTATATTCTATGTTAAATCTATGCTAAACCTATGTTAATCCTAATTCTAACGGATAAAGGGGGTTTTCAGCCTGAGAGACTAGCACAGGTTTGTGGTAACTTAGATCAATTTAAGACGCAATAACACACGCAGGCAGATAGACAAAAGATAGAAGAGAGGTCTAGCCAAATATAAGAAAACTATATTAACCATGACTAATCCAATTAGAACGTTGGTTTGTTTATTTAGTGCAATGAATACTTATCTCGAGGCAGCATATCGTTCTTAAGACTTAGGCAGTACTTCTTCCTAAGACCTAGACACGTAGAATTCTGTCACAATTAAACGCATCCGCATAAAGCATTCTATTTGCTGATTATAATCTATCTTAGGGGGTAAATCAATGGTGATCTTGTTAAACCCTAGCTCATAGAGACTTTACCTACTTACTGCTTAATGGCAATTTATGTAACACCCCTATTTTTACAATATAGCAGCGGAAGCTAATATGGGGTATTACTTCATGGAAACAACAATCATAATCATAGAAAACGACCCAAAAGAGACGTTTGTTCAAAAGATACGTTATCATTCATTTCAAATCAGAGTTTTACAAAGGCAGGTCCCAAAATCTAGTTACATACAATGTGAATGATAACAGGTTTTAGCCATCTTCGAGTCCATGCCACTCCGTGCCGTATATTGCTCAATAACCTGAGATAAACATGCTAAAAAGTCAACACAAAGGTTGAGTGAAATTCATAGGTTTGAAATGTAATAGTTGAATACAAGTTATAGTGTAAATACTGGTATTGCAGGGATAATTATCATGGAGAACATTATTATCATGGAGAACAGTATTATCATGGAGAACAGTATTATTACCCTAAACTCATGAATCACATAAGAGATATTAAAGAGATATTGGGAGATATTACCCAAAGAGATATTAAAGAGATATTGGGAGATATTACCCAAAGAGACATTAAAGAAATATTGGGAGATATTACCCAAAGAGACATTAAAGAAATATTGGGAGATACTACCCAAATAGATATTTTCATGTACTTAGGTAATAATATATCAGGATAGCATATAGTTTAGAATATATATAGATATATATATAATAAATAAAGAAAATGGCCCTCCTTGTAGGTAATTGCCATATACCTATGAAATTCAAATATAGTGTGTTTGGTTACCTATCCGGCTAACACAAACAGGATTCATCAATCCCGATAGATCTATCCATAATATTCGCGTTCACCCGAAAGCGATTAATGGTCCATGATAATGAGGGACTTTTGGCATAATGTAACTTAGACAGTAGCTGTAATAGTGAATCAGGATAGCATATAACTTGTAAAAATACTTGTATTCCTGGTTTAAGCATGTATAAGTCTTTGAAAAGTAATCACAATGTTATAAGATAAACGAGTATGTAAAAGAGTTTGTAACAAGCATGTATCCCCCTCACGGGTTTATAAAACATGTAAATAAGTAAAGGTGAGGTTATGAACTTCACTAAGTTCTTCAAAAGCAATCACATTCTTATAAGATAAACGAGTAAGTAAAAGAGTTTGTAACAAGCATGTATCCCCCTCGCAGGTTTATAAAACATGTAAAATAAGTAAAGGCGAGGTTATGAACTTCACCTGATATGTAGATGTAATAAATATTCTGAAATGAAAGCTGACGACCTTATCACAATCTTAACAGGGAATGTTGATATAGCAAAATGATAGTAAACAGCCACGTCACACAACCTGAGTAAATATGTCAAGTCTTAGGAAGATTGTACTTTAGAACTTTGGTTTTAAGACTTATGAGTTTGATTAGAGAGTTTGGAATTATTGTATCACCGTTCGGGCCATCATAATTCAGAAGTCATTCAGTAAACGTTTGAGGAGCTAGGGCACTTTAAATCGGAAACCCAAAAACTTAGTCAAAACGTAATACCAAGATGAACTCCTTAATATGAAGCTCCCTAGTATTGTGATACGATATAATCGGTTTTAAGCGTTTTGATCAATATCTAGAGATGTTAAGCACGAGAAGCGTTAATTAAAGTTATGTCTTGTAAGGTTTTAAACATGATTTTATACTTTTTCAAAATGTTACATTTTAGACCCTTAAGAATGAAAAGTGGCAAAATATACCCTTCGAGTTTGCACTTTTACGAGTTTGATCCTTCAAGTTTAAAAGATATACCAAGTAAACCTTGTACTTTGGAAAGTGACATAATATACCCCTATAGTTATAACTTTGATGAAATGACATTTTTAGTCCTTTTAGTTATGAATTTCAAAAAGTTACGATATATACCCCTTGCATGGAATACTTTTGTTAAACAAGTCCGAATTGCCATGGAAGCTTATTTTAACATTCTAAAAGTCATTTACAGGTTATAACTTATTAATATAAGCTAAAATATGAAGGTTTATCATAATGAAAGTTTAAAATAACGATTCGTTAAGCTAGGAAGCAAAACGGGTCAAATTAGGGTTTCAAAACATAAACGCGCGGGTTTTAAGCTCAAATTATTTCATGACTTATCAAAGAACTTATTTTAATGTTAGTTAAGATTATTGGGATAGATTATAACAATATTTTACAAGTTTAGTTTATAGATTAAGCAAAAACATAAAATTAGGGTTTCGGGTGTACGATTTTGGATCAAAACATAAAATGAGCATGAATTGAGTTATGAAACTTTAACAAGAGTTTATTTAGGATCATATGAACATTATAAGAGTGTAGTAGCAGGTATGAAGATGATAGAACCTGGGTTTGAGCTTATAGCTTGAAAACGGGTCAAAATCGGGTCTTTTATCTTCGTACGCCTAGAATAATAACTTTGGGGCTTCAAGGGTTCAATACTTCTCTTGATTACTTCTCTTGGATCTTCTTAAGAACTTATGGAGCAGATATTTTCTGCCATTGATGGGTTATAGAGGAGGAAGTGGGGGATGATTTGAAATGGAGGCATAACACCCCTATTTATAGTAATTTTGGAACTTGGTAACTATGGGTGCTAAGAGATCAGGTGAGGACATGTGTGAGAGATATAGGGTGATGTGTAGAAGCTATGAGATGAGTCATGTACACTAGAAACTAACTAGAAGGTGTTGGAACACCCATGTGCTTGCCGCGGCTATACAAGAAGAAAAAGAGATCATGTGGCCAATTTTTGTACCATGGAATGTGAGATATTTGTTGTAGAAGGTATGTAAGCTGCTTAGGAAGGTGAGGTCCTTGTCATGGAGGTGCTTGTTTGCAAAAAGAATTGTTAAAATGAGTCAAAATGAAAGAAACTAAGTTTTGGGTACATTAGGGCTTATTTAGGGTTTTCAAGCTTGTAATTCATGTAAATTTGATTAAGAATGATATTTTACTGATCTAAAGGTTTGTATTAAGGATTATAATCAAGTTTTGATAAGTGGTTTGAGTTAAAATGGGTCAAAAATGAGTAAATAAGCCGCGGGTCAAAATTAGGGCACGTATAGGTTCATTAGGGTTTTCTAGCTTATAATTCTTGTACATTGCTAGGAAAATGATAGATTATGGATTGTAAACTCATATCATGAGTTTACAATGGCACTTGATTAATTGTTGGTGGTTTAAATGGTTAAAAACGAGTAAACGAGTCGAATGATCCATTTAGGTATGTTTAGGGTTTCTCGGATTCAATTTTTGTATAAAGGATATGAGATGATGAAATAATGATGAAATAGGATTGACATAGTTGTAAAATAAGTTATTACAACTTATTTGAGTGTTGGTTGAGGTTTAAAATGGATAAAAACGAAGAAACGGGTCATAGTGTAGTATTTAGCTCGGGTTAGGGTTTCTGAGTTTTGAATTAGGGTTTTGAGTGTAAAAATGTGTATGAAAGTTTATGAATAGAATAATTAGGGTTTACACATTGTATATTGAGTGTAGTAGCTTGTACACAAGTGATGGTGAAGAAATTAGAATGAAAACGGAGGTAAAACGGCTATTTTAGATGTCATGCTTAATGACTTGTACATTGTGCTTTGAAAACTTGTACTTGACTTGGAGGGAGTTTATATTTCAAATGAGATGTTATATTACTTGTATATATGCTTTAGTAGCTTGTACATTCACTTTAGATATTAACCCTTCATGGAATTTAGGGTTTAGAGGTATACGATAACGGTTTAAAGCCCGTTTTGATATAACGTTGCGAATGGTACATTATAGGAATAATGTACTTTGTAATAAGGATATGATGATATTGACTTGACATATTGTGATGTTTGCTTGACATATATGAAGACAGGATTGCCATAGATAGGTTGCGTGAGCTCGTCTACTTTAGTTATGTAAGTTACATGACATACTGAGATATTGACAATGCAAGTAATGTAATAAAGCGAAAAATTTCCCCGTATAATTGTGATCATAGTAAAATAGGTTGATGAAAATTCTTAGTTGTTATAATTTATATACTAGTAGTCCACTGGCCAAGTCTTTACCAATTAATTAAGAATGTACTCGTTGATCCCAAGGGTCACCTGCCGATCCAACTAAGCTCACTAATCTAAAGGCAAAGATAGGTCATTATTTGTGATCCTATTGGTCTAGATATATAAATGACTATATGGAGAGCCATCTCTGCATCTAGCTAACGTGGTCGGTATCACTAGATCTAGTTGAATGATAGGTCGCATGCAAAAGTACGTAAACAAGTATAAATTGATAAACATAAACAAGCAATCAACAATAAATTAAGAATTCAAGATAAACAAACCAAACATTTAAATCTTCATAACCTCAAATGTCATAATCAATACAACAGTAATAATCCAACCAAGGTAAACTAACCGAGTTAAACGAATGATACCAAAAATCAAATAATTACAAGAGTATAGGAGATTACAAAGTGTTTCCTATGGAATTAGTAGCTTTGCTTGACCTCTTCTGCTCTTCTTGTCTTCTGAAAATCAACTTTTGTGGTTAAGGTATCGAAAATATGATCAAGCACACTGAAAACCCATTTTTAGGTATTCTATTTATAGGGTCTAGTATTTGGTCAATACGGCGTATCGAGATAGATGGATACGGCGTATCGGGGGTTTCTTAGAGTAGGGACCACGTTTGATATCTTCTAGAATATTTTATTACTTTATATTGAATCCGGCGTATAGAGTTCTCCGGGATACGGCGTATTGGACTTTATATCTTCGTGGTTTCTTGTGAAGTGCAGGCACAGATACGCCGTATCTTCCTTGATGGATACGGCGTATAGGATGTCAAAACGGTAATCTTCAAATATCTTCGTTTAAGCTCCAAAATGTGTGTCTTTTTGCTAATCTTCACCAAGTACTCCATAATTACTGCAAATCTCAAATACAAATGATTAAGTAACAATTCTTGCAATAATTATACAAACTGGTTATTTACATGGGATAAATGATGCTATAAAAGTGATGTTATATGATGTCATCAAATATCCCCCCACTTGAATCCTACTTGTCCTCTAGTAGCCTTTAGAAGTTTATGAAAATGTATCCCTAAGGATTTTTTTTTTGTTAAGCATTTATTCGATCAATTACAAGTACACAACCAAACACCTCACAAAATAGGAAGATGAAAACACTCAAATCACTCAACTAATCTACGTGGTAACATGTAACTAATTTGCTCAATTGCTCGGTCGTGGCGAGTATTCTATCATAGGCTTGGCAAGGATACACATCTCCACCACTAGAGCTAAGGAGTAACAAGTTTATAAAGGTAATTTAGGTTTTTATGATAAGGCTTAGGGTTGATCATTCTAACAATCTTTCACTAAAAGTACCACACCAATAATGCAGCTGAATCACACATACATGTCCGTAACGACGGAATAGACATACGTGATTCGATCACATCCTCATTCGAGTTTAACCAAGGGTTAGGATAAAGAATGATATAGGGTGTAGGTCATAGGTTTAGGATCTGACTAGCCTTTGTAAGACGATAGATAACTTGGATAAATCCAAATCAACTATATGAGAGACACTGACTATGAAAATCAAGTGTTAATGCGGAATCTTAACACAAGAGTAAAGAAGAAACGATAATACTAATTTGCTATAAAGCTCTATGCTTCTATTGATATTTCTTAAAAACGTACTTGTAACATTGTGCCTTAGGGTTCCTCTTATACACAATGGAAACCCTAATGGGCTTTACAAACGTGTCAAAGGATAATACATATCCTTTCCTAAGATATCTCCTAAGATATCTCTAAGATAACTATTACTATTCTGTTTCATAAACAGACTTAACTATGAACAGAATTAACTATGACCAGTACTAACTCTAGTACTGCTACTCTACCAGTACTAACTTAGTACTGCCAGACTTAACTTAGTACTGCCAGTATTAACTTAATACTAACAGAACTAACTATTACTATCAGACTTAACTGTTATACTACCAGTATTAAGTCTGTTACAATCTATTTTCCCAACAATCCTCCCCTAACTTGATCTTCACTTGTGAACTTCAAGTTCCTTCAAAACATTCTTGATCTTTACTTTACAATACTTTAAGCTTTCTGAGGATGTTGTAAATAGAATTCTTCAAGTTGTTCTTGATCTGCAACACTTCAAGTCTTCTCTTGTTATCTTTGCAGCAACTATTCTTCAAAGCTCTTCAGCATCAAACCCACCCAAAAAAAAAAAAATACACCCATCAAACATCCTTCGCCAAAATCCCTACACCACAAAATGCAACTATCCCACTAACCCTATACCCCACTACCCTCCCGACCCATCAATACACCCACCCAACACCACGCCATCGACACAAGCGACACACTAAACCCATCCCATCACCCACCCACCGCCCCACTCCCCTCACGCTATATACACCCTTCACTCAACTCAACCACAAAACCAAATCCACACCCCCCCAAAACTCCCACACGCCTCTCTCCCACACCCCATTCACACAAACCAACACAACCCCCCTACTCACCCCAAAGCTACCCTCACACAAGCACCATCAAACCCTATCCAAACAACCCACACCCTCAAAAGGCCACACCTACAGTTGTTCAACTACACTAATAAAAGCTAACCCGTCACCAACTCCAACACAAACTAAACAACACACACAACCCAAATCACTACCCTCACACTCGCCATCTCCCCACCCCCACACCCAACAAACCCCCCCACCCCATCCCCACCCATAAAACCCTAACGAACCCACAATACCGCCAGCCACACAGTACACTCCACCACACAAACCACCCCACCCCACCAACCTCTACCAACAATCTAGCACCCCAAATACAACACTACCCCCAAACACGACTACCCAAAACTACATAAGCCCACACCCTCTACCTCCACACACCAACATAGACTCGCCCACACACCCAACCACACCCTACCCTACCCCAACATAAAGAGATCCCAATACACCCTACAACCTCACCGAACCACCCCACCAAACCCACCCACTAACACTCCCACCACAACACCCCACCTCACCCCCACCTCCACCCAACCACCCCACACTGCCATCCCACCCTACACAAACACCATCACACCTACCCACACCCACCCCCATCCCACCCAAAAAAAACACCCAGCGCCCTCCACCTTAACTCCCCTCCTACCAACGCCGCCCACCCCAACTACATTCACCACACCACACCAACACGACAGCACTCCGCAAGTACCCATTCCCACAGACCAACCCACCCAACACCCCTTACGCCCCCCATCCACACCCCAACCGGCTGGGGCACCCAGCCACACCACAACCAACCCCCCCCCACACCACCCCCCCCGCAGCCCAGCCCACCTCCCCCAACTCTCCCCAAAACCCCTCCCCACACCCCCACACCCACCCCTCACCCACACCACCCACCGCACCAACCACTTTCCCACACACACTGCCCAACACCCCAAACACCACCCTACTCACAAACCCCCACCCCCACACACTTACCCCCACAATAACGACCCAGAAGTCCCATCAAGACCCACCCACCCAAATCCGAAAAACCCCATGACATAACTCCCCATCACCCCAAAGCACCCCCACCCCACCACCTACAACCACACCTACTATCTACCCCTCTCACCCTCCCACACCTCCCACCCAATCCCCTATCAATTAACACCAACCATACACCACAAACGACCCACCACCCAACCTCCCCAACCCCCACAAACCAAAACCCACACCACCATAAACACCCAATCACACCACTATACAAATGCTAAACACCTCACACAACACAGCCGCACAACCTGACCACCACCACCCAAACCACCAACTAACCCTAACAAAACTAATCCCAACACAAGACAGTAAACGATCAAACACAACACACCACATAAAAAACACCCGACCCACACACCCAACACTAACACCCCACAAATAACCCACCCTACTATAATCACTCACTACACTCACAAAAACAGATCACTTAAAACAAAATCACTACGGTCAACACAACTCCCCAAAATACAATCACAATACACCGAAAAAACACATATCAAGCACAACATTATCCCACCACCCCACACAAACCACACCACAGCACGCACCACACAACATAAAATAACAGCACAACTCCCCAAAACTAAACAAACACACACGACCGCAACAAATAATATACTCGACAACAAACCCTCAACAACCTACAAGCATGCCACTAACAACAACAAAAACACAAACCCCCCAACATCACTACCTTCTAAGCAGCACCACTCTATCCACCCTACCAACCCAACCCACCCAGACCCCATGCCAACACCACCCACTGCCCATCCACTCAGAACTACCCACCAAAACCTAAACCCCACCCATCATTCAACACCAATAGCAAATCCAAGACAACAAACCTCGCACCTCAGCCGCACCCCTACCCACACCGCACCCAATCCCACACCCCCCACCCTCCACATAAATCCCCATCCCCCACCCCCCCATACCCTCACCTTCACCCACACCCCTCAAACCGCCCAACACCTAAACACCAAACCACCCACCCCACCACCGCCAAATAACCCACTCCACCCCATCCAACCCCAAAACCCACACCCTCACCCTTGTCCCAACTCACCATAAAAATAAACCACAAAGACACCACACCCATAACCCCACCCTAATTCACCTACGTTCCCCCAAACCCACACCCATATTTTCCCCCACACCTCCCACACAACCCCCCACCCACCTATCCCCCATACGCATACCCACCCAACAAAATAACCACACCTCCCACCATCCAGTCCCCACAACCCGCTCCCACACCTCACCCCCACTTCCCCAAGACACCATACCCAGCCCAACCAACCCCTCCACACCTAACCCAAGAACACTACAACGCACACATTCAACACACACAAACAAACACCCCCAACACCAAATAATCACACACACTCACTACCCACAAACCCACAACAACACACATCCGCCCAAACCCCCCTCCTCCACCCGCACCAACACCACCACACCCCCACCCCATCCTACAACAACCCCCACACACCCCCATGAAAGAGACCCTACCCCACCCCATCACCCCAGTGACCCCCAACCCCACTTTCCACAACCACCTACAGCTCGACACCAGCCCAAACTTACACTACCCATCCAAGAAAACTCTAAAAGGACACCCAAACCAACATACAACACTAAAACACATACGCCCTCCGAAACCACTCTACAGACCCCATCACAATTCTTATGCCCTGGATAAACAACACTCTCACTCACAACCCACAATACCCAAACTCCCAGCACAACCACCCCACCCACACACCCACCCCACCACCACGCCGTCCTGCACACCCAAACCCCACCCAACCTCACAAGACCGTCAAATCCCTCTCACTCGTTACACCCCCCACCACACACACCACCATCACCACACAAACCCATCCCAACTCCCTAAAAAACCCTCCAAAATCTCTATGAACTATCCCTCCCATCACCAAAAACAAATACCCACAACTCCAATCACAACCAACCTACTACCAAAAGCTAGCAATCATAAAATAGAAACCCCACCCACTGATTGAAACCCCACACACCCACCCAAAATCCACCACACCCACCAAACCCGAGTCCCCACCAAAACCACTCCCAACTCCCCTCAACAACACCACTAACCCACCCCCTAAACCAAACCCCTCCCACCACCTCCTTAAGCCCACCCCACAACATCCCACCAACAAAAATCCACTTCACCACCCCCCTCCCAACTTCCGAACCCACTACCGCACCCACCAGACAATATAACACATAATCATAACAACACCCACCCCCCAAACCACACCCCACCATCCAACACACCCACAGGTACTCCCAACATACCACCCCACCACCACCCATAACTCATTAAACCCCTACAAGATTGTCTATCACCAGCACAAAACTCAGATAACACAAACCCTACCATACCCAAACTCATAAAACCCAAAAAACCAAACTAAATGCTAATTCCCAACCACCCACGTACCAAAAACACCCTACACACAATCACTATCCCTACCGCCTCCCCATCTCCACCCACCGCACACCCCGTAGTTGTTGCTTTACCAGCTACTGCCCCGTCTGCAGAGGAGACTGAGCTGTTTGAGACTGATGAGTCTGCGGCTACACCACCACCTCACCCTGCATATCGTATGACAGCTAGGATTACTATCCCAGAGCCATTACCCATACCAGCATGGTCTGATTCTGAGGTTGCCAGATTACTTGCTATATCTTCTCCACCAGCATCACCACTATCTCCATGGTCTTCATCACCACCACAGATTCCTTTCCCACTATCACCACCCTCACCTGTATTGACAGCACCACCTCCTAGTCCTATTCGATCATTGGGCTATCGAGCTGCTACGATTCGGATGAGAGCTGAGGCTGCAGCTACCTCCCATTCATTACCATTACCACCACCTTTCATACTCTCCCCCACCAGACCAGATGCACCACCACCCTTGCCTACATCAGCTCCTACTTCATTCCCACCACTATTATTACCCACTGACAGTCATAGAGAGGGCAGACCCGAGGTTAACCTACCACCTCGGATGGGATTAGGTATCGCACTGGGTCCCGGGTATGAGGTAGGAGAGAGCTCCGCCGCTGCTGCTGCTAGACCAGCTGGAGGTCTTAGGGCAGATTACGGCTTTGTTGCCACTATGGACAGGCAGATCAGACGTGACCCAGAGAGATATGTCGGATATGGGATCACGGATTCATGGGATGAGATGGTTGAGACATTACCAGGAGCTCCAGTTAGTACCGATACAGAGTTGGGTGCACACATGAGAGAGTTTGAGACTATGGTTAGGCGAGATACAGATGAGATCTACACGAGGTTAGATGACGAGCAGGGACAGAGACAGTTATTGGCCGGTCGGGTCAATATGCTATTTAGAGACAGACGTGGACATGCACATACACGTCAGCTCATGGAGACCGAGGCTGGGATGTCTAGAGAGGCTTGGGGACGGGCGATGGATGCGAGCGATCTTGCTCATGGAGAGGTTATTTCCCTACGCACCACAGTTCATGCACAGATGTCAGAGATCACAGAGTTACAGTCAGCGGACCACAGGAGACAGAGAGCGATTTTTGATTTGCTAGAGACAGACCGCAGGAGGCGTGAGGAGATGAGAGAGTTGAGAGCTGCTGATCGCACTCGACAGCAGCAGCTTATTCAGACCTTGACTGCTATGCAGACACTACAGAGAGAGACGATTCCACTTCAGGGACTGGTCACCACCCTGCAGGGGCAGGTGACAGCCTTACAGGGACAGGTGATGACATTACAGGGGCAGGTTACTGCCTTACAGGGACAGCAGGGACCCGCTGGGGGTCCTGCACCGCCGGAGCTGCCAGAGGAGGCTGGTAGCAGTTCTTAGATTAGACTTTGTTATGGCTAGTCATTTTGTATTTAGCCTACTAAGTATTACGGGGTAAATCCCGGCTAGTAAGGCTTAGGGTTATTATGTTTTCTTTTGTTGTAACCTAACATTATGATCATTTTGTATCAAGAACCAATCATGTATGTTTTCCAGTTATATATGGAATGGTGGTATTATGTCATGTTTAAAATCGAATTTGTGAATAGTAACTTTCTGTGTGATGTGATCTCACTTTAGTTATCATAGATATGTCATGTCGTGGTTATGATTTTATGAAATCTAACGGTTATTGTATTTTCTTATGATTGAAGAAAATGGCACCAAAAAGAGCCACGAGGTCAACACGGGCCACGACAACACCAGCCCCAACAGCAACCACAACCACTAATGTCACTAATGCCCAACTCCAAGCTATGATTAATGAAGGTGTTAGTGCCGCTCTAGCAGCACGTGACGCAACTAGGAATGGCACTGATAGCCATTCTTCGGGAACGGGTATCAGGGGATCTAAACGCATTGCTAGAGAGTGCACTTACCAGGATTTCATGAAGTACAAACCTCTGTACTTCAAAGGCACCGAGGGAGTGGTTGAGTTAACCCAATGGTTTGAAAGAATGGAGACTGTCTTTCGAATAAGCAACTGCTCGGCGGAAAACCAGATCAAATTTGCTACCTGTACTCTGTTAGCAGGTGCTCTAACATGGTGGAATACCCATGTTATGACTGTTACTCATGATGTTGCATATTCGATGACTTGGGTGGACCTGAAGAAGAAGATGACTGATATATTGTCCACAAAACGAAATGAAGAAGCTAGAGGCCTGAGTTTGGAACTTGAGGTGATATGGTACTGATTTGGTCAAATACAAACCAACATTTTCAAGAGCTAGCACTACTGTGTGTTAGAATGTTCCCTGAGGAGGCAGATAAAATTGAAAGGTATGTCGGTGGATTACCCGACATGATCCATGGAAACATTGTGGCTTCAAAGCCAAAGACCATGCAGGAGGCTATCGAAATGGCCACAGAATTGATGGACAAGAGAGTCAGTACCATTGCAGAGAGACAAGCTGAAAACAAGAGGAAGTTAGAAAACACTTCCAGAAACAACCAGAACCAACAACAACAACAAAACAAGAGACAAAACACCGGCAGGGCATACACTGCTGGATCGGGTGATAAGAAACCATATGGGGGATCTAGACCCCTATGCCCAAAATGCAATTACCACCATGATGGTCCGTGTGCTCCAAAGTGCTATAAATGCAACAAGTACGGTCACATCGCCCGTGACTGTAGGGGTACGGGAAATGCCAACAACACTAACAACCAGAAGGGCACCGGATCGGGTCAGAAACCTACTTGTTTTGAGTGTGGAGTTCAGGGACACTTCCAGAAGGATTGTCCAAGGCTGAAAAACAACAAAGGCAACCGTGGTAATCAAGCTGGGAATAACAGAGCTCCAGCAAAGGTGTATGTAGTTAGAAATGCGGGGGCAAATCTAGACAACGTCGTTGCTGGTACGTTTCTTCTAAACAACCGCTATGCTTATATCTTGTTTGATACGGGTGCCGATCAAAGTTTTGTGTCTACTACATTTAGCTCCCAAATTGACATCACACCATCCACCCTAGATCACTATTATGATGTCGAACTAGCTGACGGGAGGATAATCGGGTTAAACACTATACTTAAGGGTTGCACATTAAACTTCCTAAACCACCAATTCAACATAAACTTAATGCCTGTAGAACTTGGTAGTTTTGATGCCATAATCGGTATGGATTGGTTGGCGAAGCACCAAGCGGTCATTGCGTGTGCCGAGAAGATTGTTCGCATCCCCTGGAAAAATAAAACCTTAATCATACACGGTGATGGAAGTACCCAGGGAAATGTGACACGATTAAACATCATTTCTTGCACTAAAACGCAGAAGTACATGGAAAAAGGGTTTCCTATATTTCTGGCACATGTCACTACAAGAGAGATTGAAGACAAGTCGGAGAAGAAGCGACTTGAGGACGTACCCATAGCTCAAGACTTTCCTGAAGTATTTCCTGAGGACTTGCCGGGTCTTCCTCCAACTCGACAAGTGGAGTTTCAAATTGATTTGGTACCTGGTGCTGCACCTGTAGCACGGGCACCTTATCGATTGGCGCCTTCCGAAATGAAAGAGTTATCTGAGCAACTGAAAGAGCTATCCGACAAAGGCTTTATAAGGCCCAGTTCCTCGCCCTGGGGAGCTCCGGTCTTGTTTGTCAAGAAGAAGGACGGGTCATTCCGGATGTGCATTGATTACCGGGAACTGAATAAACTAACGGTGAAGAACCGTTATCCGCTCCCAAGAATTGATGATCTATTTGATCAGCTCCAAGGGTCGAGTGTCTACTCGAAAATCGACCTAAGGTCAGGTTATCACCAATTAAGGGTTCGAGAAGAGGACATTCCGAAGACTGCCTTCAGAACTCGATATGGACATTACGAATTCCAAGTTATGCCGTTTGGTTTAACCAACGCACCTGCTGTGTTTATGGACCTCATGAACCGAGTATGCAAACCATATCTGGACAAATTCGTGATTGTCTTTATTGATGATATTTTGATCTATTCCAAGAACAAGAAAGAGCATGAAGAGCATCTGAAGATAATATTGGAGTTGTTAAAGAAAGAGGAGTTGTATGCAAAATTTTCCAAGTGCGAATTTTGGATTCCCAAAGTACAGTTCCTCGGTCACGTGATCGATAGTGAAGGAATTCATGTGGATCCAGCCAAGATTGAATCCATTAAGGATTGGACATCTCCTAAGTCACCAACGGAGATTCGTCAGTTTTTAGGTCTTGCTGGATACTATCGAAGGTTCATTGAAGGGTTTTCAAAGATCGCAAAACCAATGACCAAGCTCACCCAGAAGAAGGTTAAGTTTGAATGGGGCGATAAACAAGAAGCAGCTTTTCAGCTGTTGAAGCAAAAGTTGTGCAGTGCACCAATCCTTGCATTACCTGAAGGAAGCGAAGATTTCATCGCATACTGCGACGCTTCAAAGAAGGGTTTGGGCGCTGTGTTGATGCAGAGAGAAAAAGTGATTTCTTATGCATCACGTCAGTTGAAGATTCATGAGAAGAACTATACAACTCATGATTTAGAACTCGGTGCAGTGGTGTTCGCTCTCAAGATCTGGAGACATTATTTATATGGAACTAAGTGTACGGTGTTCACCGATCACAAGAGTTTGCAACACATTTTAGATCAAAAAGAGTTGAACATGAGGCAACGCCGATGGTTAGAGTTGCTAAGTGATTACGATTGCGATATTCGTTATCACCCGGGGAAAGCAAATGTCGTTGCTGATGCTTTGAGCAGGAAAGAACGAGAACCACCATTAAGAGTTCGAGCCTTAGTTATGACTATTAGCTTGGACCTTCCCAAACAGATCTTAAATGCTCAGACTGAAGCGCGAAAACCAGAGAACATTAAGAGTGAAGACGTTGGGGGAATGTTGGTTGAAAATGCAAAATTTCCAGAAGCTATTAGAGAACAAAAGTTGGAACCACGTGCGGATGGAACCCTGTGCCTAAATGGCAGAAGTTGGTTACCTTGTTATGGCGATTTGCGGACTGTAATCATGCACGAATCCCATAAATCAAAATACTCTATTCATCCGGGTTCCGACAAAATGTACCAAGACATGAAGAAGTTGTATTGGTGGCCCAACATGAAAGCCGACATAGCTACTTATGTTAACAAATGTTTGACCTGTGCTAAGGTCAAGGCTGAACATCAAAGGCCATCAGGATTGTTGGTACAACCTAAGATCCCTGAATGGAAGTGGGACAACATCACCATGGATTTTGTCACGAAGCTTCCTAAGACGTCTCAAGGCTATGATACAATTTGGGTGATCGTTGACCGACTCACTAAATCTGCGATCTTCACACCAATGAGAGAGACCGATCCTTTGGATAAGCTTGCAAGATTGTACTTAAAGGAGGTAGTCACGAGGCATGGGATAACCGTCTCAATCATTTGAGATCGTGACCCAAGATTCGCATCAAATTTCTGGAGGTCACTTCAGAGTGCTTTAGGTACAAACTTAGATATGAGTACTGCGTACCATCCCCAAACAGACAGGCAAAGTGAGAGGACAATTCAAACTCTCCAGGATATGCTGCGTGCCTGTGCGATCGACTTTGGAAAGGGTTGGGTTAATCATTTGCCATTAGTCGAGTTCTCATATAACAATAGCTATCACGCTAGCATCAAGGCCGCACCATTTGAAGCACTTTATGGTCGGAAATGTCGCTCACCTGTTTGTTGGACTGAAGTTGGAGAAGCTCAAATACTCGGTCCAGAACTGATCCAAGAAACCACTGAGAAAATCATTCAGATCAAGCAAAGGATGCAAGCTGCTCGTGACCGACAGAAGAGTTATGCTGACTTGAAGCGTAAACCAATGGAATTCCAAGTCGGGGACAAGGTCATGCTTAAGGTCTCGCCTTGGAAAGGGGTTGTACGTTTTGGCAAACGGGGGAAGTTGAACCCTAGGTATGTTGGACCTTTTAAGGTGATAGAAAGGGTTGGAGAAGTTGCTTACAAGCTTGAACTTCCAGAAGAATTGAGCAGAGTTCATAATACCTTCCATGTATCAAACCTGAAAAAGTGTCATGCCGACGAACCATTAGCCGTTCCGTTGGATGGACTTAATTTGGATGACAAGCTTCATTTTGTGGAAGAACCAGTGGAAATCGTTGACCGTGAAGTAAAGAGGTTGAAGCGAAGTCGCATCCCATTAGTCAAGGTTCGATGGAACTCCAAGCGAGGTCCTGAGTTCACGTGGGAGCGCGAGGATCAATTCAAGAAGAAATACCCTCATCTATTCTCAAAGACTGCATCGACGTCAAGTACCGCATCTTGAGCCTTGGGGACAAGGCTCACTTAACGGGGGAAGTCTATAACACCTCGTGTTTCAGAGTCATTGATGTCATTAATAAATTTACATTGTACCTTTTTTTATTTGTACATGTTTACTTTAAGTCGTAAGCGTTAGATTAAATCGCGTACGCTAAATATTATCGTTTAATGTAAACGGGCATCAAACCGTCAAACGTTTACATAAATCATGAGTTATATAATTATTTTGATAATAATTATGGTCTTCGTTCATTTATTTTATTAGTTACGTAAGTTAAATGCAATTAACGATAAATGTTCGTTTAAGCGTAACCGGAAGCACGATAATTTATCTACGCTTCAACAAATACCCTCGATTTTACCTAATAGCTAAAGCTTATTTAAAATTTAGCTAAATAAATATTACTTGCACTTTGTACACTAAGAATTACAAGAATCTACAAATGCTTGCAACTAGGTACATTTTATTTTCAAAACTACAAAGTGTAACTATGGAATGTATCTCAACTATTAGGGGACATTTACCATTTCTATCATACTTTGACCAAAGACTAGGACCATGGCCATACCTAAGACTTCCTTATGTTCCCTTGACTAAGTCATACATGTTACTACTTATACATTGCATAAGAGACACAACACTTACATGTTTAAACACTTAACAAAAATCAAATATACTCCCTCTAGCACACATATAAGCTACGGCATACCACCCCCCACCACACAAACCCATATCAATTTTTCTACAACCCATACACTCCTATATACATCTATCCTAAGGTATTCTAAGGTGATCCCAAGCATAGGCTAACCTTTTTCAAGTATTAATCAAGTAAAAGGAAGTTAGGGTTTCTATTAAGGAAAGCTAGGGTTTCTTTGTGTAAGCTTGGATTTTGTGGCTAAACAAGGGTTTAGCACTTGATCATCATCATCATCACACATCTTAAGGTCCACTTGAACTCTTTATGTTCTTATAATTTTCATTTTTATGCAAATAATTATTCTATTTAGCTTAAATCACCATTTAGGATCATTAACATGTAAAGAGAAGTTTTTAATTGTTGTCATCATAATGTACACACTTATATATCCTATGATGTTGTTGACATCATGTTAAAATGGTCACACAAGTGATTTACACTCTTGGTTAAGTATGAAAATGATTATGTATAAATTAGGGTTTTAATGGTTTAATAATATGTTTCAAGTTAAAGAAATACTTATGACAAGTTAAGGTTAATTATGGACTTATGTTAATGTTGTATGGTTACTAAAATAAGAGTATAAAATATGAGAAGACTTGTACACACATGGTTTTTATGTAAAATAACTATATATAAAAACTAGTGATTTATGGTTAATTATAAAGGTTATGGTTTACTAGGTAAAATAAATGACTTGTAATATTGGGACAAAGAGGACTTTGATGAACCATGGACATAATAAACATATAATATATGACATATATTAAATATGGGGCACATATGAGACTTTTTGTGAAATACAAAATGATAAATAAAGGAAACAAGGATATATATGGACTTAACAAACTAGCATAAACATTCTGTCCAAAATTCGACATTTAACATATCCATTTTATATTTTTATAAGATAATACATTTCACGACGATTCCGAAGAAGGTAAGACACATTGTAACCGGATTAATAACGAAAAGTTACTTAAAAACGATTATACGTTAATAAACGAAGCGTAAATATGAATTTTATAAAAACATTTTTATAAAAATCTTTAAACAGCAGGGTTTGAATTTAAAATAAATAATACACATTTTTTAGAGGAATTCCCAAAATGATAAGAATCTCAATTTTTTAATTAAAACGAACAAGTTATGAATTTCGCGAGTTTACGACAATTAATACTTTTATAAAACTATTTTTATAAAAGTTACTATTCATGACAGAAAGTTATATTTTTGTAAACCTCATAAATATATAAAACTTTCAAATACGAGAACGTCCTCGAAAGAATCGTTAAAAACGGAGCTATAACGAATAAAATACGACATTTACGGGTTTTACGACGACAAATACGAATTATATGAAACTCATGTCGTTATGACAGTAAACTTACTATTTCACAGGGGACAAAATTTATGAAAATGTCAAAATATCATAACCCGTCTTAATACGAAAAGATGGACATAAGAAACCGAAATCGGTTTTAAAACGCGAAAGTTATGCTAGTTTTACTAAAACGGTAATTATAAACGTTTTAACTTATTAAACACAATTTTACCAAAACCATTAGTTGGTGATTGAGCTATATAGAATGTTATGTGGTTATCAAAGTACTATATTACTAGGGAGTTTCATAATGAGGCCTCTTCGGATGGCGTATCGACGAGTTGTTGGAATTTACGTTTTAAAGTGTCTAACTCCTCGACGTCATGTTCATGAACCTCTTTAAATTAAGAAAAGCCCGAACGATAGTACGATGTAACAACTAATGATTATATTCAATGTTATTGATTAAAGTACTACGGTTACTATTATACTACCTTAATTTACGTTTTAGTTGCATTTCGATCAATTCGCGTGTCGCGTTAAAATTGTTATAACACATGGCATTCACTCAACTCCAAGGTGCGTTCATAGCCCACATTTAACATGTCTTGTTGTTTTACAAAGTTTTGGGGTGTAAAACATACAATGCTACAATTAGACACAAGTGGTTACGTTTCATGTTATTATTACGTGTTGCCTAAGTAGCGATAACCATATTCTGAGCCCATTATCATGAACTGTCATTGCGGATTGTGAGCGCAAATGTTATTACTAGATCTATTGTTTTTGACAAAGCCCCGTTCGGGTGATTAGCTATCATTGGACAAACGAACGTATAACCATGTCCAGAATATAGATGTTGCGGGTTTAGAACATCACAGCGGCAAGTAGGGCCATTTAATTTGGTATACATACACTCAAGCTTCAGTGACATGAGCTTAGAGCATCGTAGTTACATTTTATAATAATATCTGCATCAGTTGCATTAATCAATACACTTAGGAATCTTGATGGTCCTACAATATATGATTTATCACACCTAAGAATTCACCAACATATTGTGAACGTTTTAAAGCAAAGTTTTTCAGGGCATCAATAAGCACAAGGTGCGATGGGATACATTGGTGTTTTGATTTGGATGTCTTGCATTAAAGATTTTGTCGCATTTCATTTTGTCACCTGTTATGGCTAGAAAAATCTTTGTATTTGATCAAGTGAACAAGTTAAGCTTCGGCTTATTTTTAACATGACTTTGTTAAATCCAATTATCATTTTCAAATGACATTTGGTCGTTCAGTATAAATCTGTGTGTTTGATCTATGAAGTAACACGCCCCGGACCCTTATTCCTCTGCGACCCAATTTGGGGGTGTTACAATCTGGGTAAATTTGATGCAAAAGCAGACATTGGGATTTTCGTTGGTTACGCGCCTGCAAAGAAAGCATTCAGAATCTACAACAGAAGGACCTGGATAATTACTGAAACAATTCATGTGATGTTCGAAGAGCTAACAGTTATGGCTTCTGAATAATTCAGTTCAGGACCCAGGCTTTATTATATGACTCCTGCTACAATCCAGTTCAGGACTCGTTTCCAAAACCCATGTTTCTCAACAACCTTGTATTCCACCAAAAAAGAGATATATGGGTAGCGTTATGTTCGACCAATGTTCGATGAATACCTTTAATCCTCCACCAATGTTTATCTCTCCAGTTCAAGGAAGCTTGCTGGCTCCAAGGAGCTGAAGGTTATTAGCTGATTCTCCTGAGTCAACTTCCCTTGACCAGAGATGCTCAACAATAAGTAGTCCCTCATACACAAAACAAGAACAATTTCTAATCATTTCCTCAAGTTTTTGAATATCCCCAAAAAAAATAAACCAAAAAACATTTCATGATGATCCCTCTAATAAATCTTCCTAATGAGACCTCGACTTCTCATGGATCATCATCTAATGTGAGACAACTCCACACTCTATTGGAACACATTGGTAGATGGACTAAGGATCACCTAAAAAGCAAAACTTTATTGGTGATCCTTTCTTTGCTCTGTAATCAACAAGGAAGCAACTTGAAACTATGTCATGTGGTGTTTATTATATGTCTTCCTATCTTCGTAGAACCAAGAGGAACTTCCAAACAAGCAATGAACCAAACATCATGTGATAGATAAATGCAAGAAGAAATTCATGAATTTAAAAGACTTGAAGTTTAGGAATTGGTGCCGTGTCCAGATAAAGTATTCTTGATCAAGCTGAAATGGATTTATAAGGTCAAGACAGATGAATTTGGCGAGGTACTAAAGAATAAGGCTAGACTCGTTGCTCAAGGATCAACAGAATAAGGTATCGATTTCGAGGAATCATTTGTATTGGTTGCTAGAATAGAGGCCATTCGTATCTTCCGTAGCAAATGCCCGCTCACAAGAATATGACAATAAACAACCAAAAATACGTCAAAACGGCTTACTTGAATGGAGCTTAAGAGAAGAGTCTACGTTTCTCACCAAAAAGATTTTGTTGAGTCAGGATAAACCACGCATTTACAAGCTCAAAAGGACTTAAACGGTCTAAACAAGCACCCACATGCAGTGGTAATGATATGCTGACAAGCTAAACTTCTTATCTCTCAACAATTCTCCAAAGGTGTACTATCCAAAACTCTTCACACGGCATGCTGGAAATGACATATTACTGGTACAAATTTATGTTGACGATATAATATTTGCATCAACTAATACTGCCAATATTTTTGTGATAAGTTTGCCTAAACAATGACACCTAAGTACAAGACGTTTGGGTTTTGACCAACGTGAATATCAGTAATATTCCTGATTATTTTCCCTCCAGAAGTGATAATCAAGTTTCCGGTGTTGGGATCTATAGAGAGGGCTTGGTCGGTGGAGGTTGTGTTTGCAACCCATAGATGCGTGTAACTATATACATCCCAATAACTAATACTCAATCTATTATCAGTAAAATGGAGGAAACCTAAGTTGAAAATTCCGTTCGCTTCCCGAATGAGTTCTACTATAGAAGCTTTCAACGTAGACCCGGGGACAAATCTTTCACTCACTGAGAAGTGAAAACCTGTGACTAGATCGTCCTGAAGACGGATGCGACGGGAAGAAGTGGCATTTGGAAGTGTTGCTGACTTAACATTTAGGTTTCGGCATAACAAAGCTTGCACTGTCTTTTCGCACTTAGGCGCACTGCGTGCCATTGGTAATGATTCTACTACGGTGCCACAAATTCGCAAGCTGATCCTAAGTAATCGTTGTTGTTCATTGGATTCCGGAGGAACTACTTCGTTAGGATTGAGGAATTGCTGTGATTCTTCCTGAATAGCCTGGATTCTCCCGTCGAGAGTCTCTTTGAAAGTCTTACCTAAACTCTTCCGACTGAATATGATAAAGCCTATAAAACAACGAGCTACTATCATTTCTTCATTATAGATTGAGATCTTCTTCGAACTTGATGCACAAATAGATAGAATAGCAGCAAATAGCATCTTTCTAGCCTGCATATTCGTGGAACTCAATCTCATTTAGAAAGCCTTCTCTCTATCTTTCAGCAACTGAACGGGAAGTGGTTTAGGAAAGGACTTTAGAATCGGATGCGCTCGCCCAGCGAGAAAGGCCCTGACCCTGCCAACCAAGTCAAAATCAAAAAGAAAGAAGAGAACGAAAAGAGAACTTCGTATTTTGGTAACTCTCTAGGAGTCATGTTTAACCTTGAATGCTATTAATAGATTCTACAGCAATAGTCCCTCGGACTCGGAAAGTAATAACGAAAATGGCTAACCCAATAGCAGATTCCGCAGCTGCCACCGTTGGAACCAATGAAGCAAATGATTGACCCATCATATCATCCGAAGAAACGGAAAATACCAAAAAGTTCGAATTCACAGCTAATAACATTGATTCAATTGGCATTGACATAATAGGAATATTTCGTCTATTAAGGAGGATTCCCCGAATACCTGAAATAGAGATGATCATAGAAAATGTGAAATATTTGATAGGATCCGTTTCGGGAACGTAGAATGTAAGAGAAATTCAAATGTTAGAACTCCAGTACGTATGGAACCAAAAGAAAAAAGACTACCCTCATGATTACCAAAGGTTATTTAATAGGTGAATGATAGTATGATAGGTTGAACTGTGTACATCACGAAGAATAAGATCTTCGAGCATATTATATATAGTTATGAGATCGATAGGTTCCAAATTAACTGGATCTACCACTTTTGTAGATATCACTTTTTCTAATAATGAAGGATATGAAAGATTTTCGGGAGAAGGTTATGTCTATCTAGAACCTCTTTTACGCTCTTTTCGAGCGCACTATTCAAGAGGTCTTTTGACGATTCAAAATAAGCATTCTTTCGCATTGCGGGAGAACAATGGGCCTGGTCTAGTTCCAGTTCATACTCCCCCTGCGCTATTTCACAGAAGGATTTCAGAGTCTTAAGTAGAATATAATTGACTTTTTTTGCCATCTTTTTTTTTGAATTCCCTCCAGACAGAAAGAGAGGCCTTTCTGTAGGAGTAGTGAAGAACTAAACGAGCACTTTTGTTGGTTGTTGACCAACGGAAAGCATGGGAAAAGACCAAACACTGAACACCAACCCAATCAGCTCAAAAGTTGAGTCGCAAGTGGGATCAAGAAAGTCGAATAAGCTACGAACGAGAGAACGAAAGCTAGTCGAAACGGAAGGATAGTAGAGGAGATGTGGATCCGCTTTCGTTGGAGAGCCTATCTCTTACACGCGGTAGTGGATGAGAAGTGGATCCATCCAGTTCAGTCGGATAGCCTAACAAAGATAGCCAATTAAGGTTTTGGGGTGAAAGAGGCGATAGAGGGGAAGGGGATAGCCAGTTGTATCGGGTAGAACCTCTCTCACCTACGCTATTCTCAAACGGGAGATCGGGATCGGGGGGGAGCGATGAAGAGGGAAGTGACTTAGTCTCGATGAGAGCCCAGGCGAGTCTCGTGTGTGATAGTCTTATAGGATATAGTTCCCTTCCTGGTCTGGGTTAGGGTTCCAAACCTGCCCTATCCCTTAAAGCCCCAGAGCTCTAGGTCTACTTCTATCTAGATACATACAGCTTGCCTTACCACCATTTCAGAGTCAAGCCTCCTTTTCTGATAGAGGGGAGTGAGAAAGAAATAGATTTTCGGATCGCCTAATTCAATAGCTCAAAAATCGGTGGAGTTCGTCCTTTAAAGCATAGTTCAGTGTTGCAACAGGTGGGTTGTTCAGCGAACGGGAAGCAAAGTCTCCATATCAACATTGAAGGCTTCGCAGCTATCCAGAAGACATCCTGACTCTATAGGGGTGCTAGCGCTTGACTAATAGAAAGTCAGGCTCTTCTTCTGTTCTACGAATCTAACTAATCTATACTACTACTAACTATAGTCAGACTAGGTCTTCTAGAGTGAACTAGCATAGTATAGTTTATATATTTTGTGCTACTAGAACCATAAGCCGCACTATACTATACTTGACTGAACCTCCTTACGCCGGTGCAAATAAGGCAATAAGAGAGGACTGACGCGTCAGCTTCGAGGGCGCCTTTTCCTTAAGCATTTCTTTCTCCATCTAAGGTCAGGGAGGAACCTGAGGGAAAAACCGCTTTCTTACCGGAAGAAAGAGGGAGCCGCCCGTCCCGGGAAACGAAGTACGCTTTGGTAAGCGAGAAGCAGCCAGGTATAGGGGAAGGGGCGGTGGGCTTAGTCAAGATAGTATATAGTTCCACTTGGTGAATAGTGCCTCGGCTCGGTTGAGTCATTTTTTTCGCTCGGCTCGCAGCGGACTTGTTCTAGTAGAAAGCAATTTTTCTCTGGGGAAAAGACATAAGATTTGTTCGCTAGAGCTCATCACTGAAGAATGGTGGCTTGACTTTTTTGAATTAGAGAATAACTTCTTCGCGTGAGCGGCGTACGTACAAGGCTGTTCGGACTCCCCCCCCCTCTTGTATCAGGTGCGTTGCCATCGTCTCTTTCCCCTTTGCCAGGTTACGCGGCATGGATTCGCCGATTGACGAATCAGATCTTGGCTCGCTGTCCCACCGACGAACCAGTCTAGAAGTCGAAAGGGAAGGCAATAGAAAGGGGTCTCCCTCTCTTTGTCTTCTTCTCGCCGCTTTTCTCGTCCATCCTGCCCTGCGCCGCTTACAGATTCAGTTGCAGGTATCTAAGCATCCATTAGTTAAGGGGGTTGGGGCGCGAAGCGCAAACCGCTCTTCGATCTCCCGGTGAGTTGGACGGGAAGAGACATAGGGGGTTATCTATGAAGCATTTGAATTGCCCCTTTCTTTTGGAATAGTTGAAAGTCCTCTTCTTAGGGGATTTTCTTTTTTCTTATCAACATAGAGTTGGAACTTAGCCGATGGACGAGTGGACCAGTGTGAAGCTTTAGTTTCGTTGCCGGCCAGAGCTCCTAGCCGACGACCGGCTACCCCTTTCGAGCTCAGCTGACCCCTTCTTGATTCCGTTTTTTCCCTATTTGAGATAGATGAATCAATGGAACTTTCCCGGTTCCTGCTTGGTCTAATGTCTGGGTGCGTATGGCGGTACACTAAGAGCACCTTTCAAGTCGGCTGAAAAAGAAAGAAAAAAGGCTTTCGTCGTCTTTTTCCCCCTTTCTCCTTCGATTGCGAAGGGCTTTTTTTCCGGTTTTCAATTCCTCTCCGGCGAGGTTTGAACTTCGCGTGGTGGGAAGGCCTTCACGATTCGCATCTTCCCGTCCAGCAAAGAAAGTGAAGGGGAGCGGACAGCGAGTTGGAGGACGCTGCAGAACCGCGTGATTGATCCATCTGCGCTATTCCCTAATTGAAGAAGGTTGTAAAGCCTTCAGAGCCTCAGTCCCTACCATTTTTTTTGAAGAAAATGAAAGCTGACTAGCAATCGCTCGTTTTTCTTATTAGCATGGGATTGGATGTTAATAATGAAATAAAAACATATATATATTAGAAGAGAAGGCAATCCCCGTGGAATTCCTATCGATTTCCGATGGATAACAATCCATCTTTCTCGCTTTCGCTCTTTCTCCCAATCAGTCGCGAGGGTTCCGGGCATGAGAACGCAAGTGCCGGAATCAAACAAAAGGTCCGAACGTCCGAGGACGAAAGAGAAAATGCTCCGCGGGGAAGTCGTTTCCATCTAGGATAGCGTATTCGTGCCGGTTAGACGTCGGCCATGAAATCCATCACTATACCGAGCAAATCATGGGCATTCACATCTCGGTCAAAGGGAACTGTGCGCGATTCTCTCGTGAATCGCCTTCAGCAAGGTATGGCATTCAGGGTCTTAACCCAGGGATCAATCTTTCTTCATAGATACAAGACATTCGTTGCTGATCTAAAAAAGATCTTCTCCCGTGGGCGTTAGCGGACGTTTTTCATTTTTCACTCGGTCTTTACTTCCCAAAGCAAAGGTTTTTTTTAGGTTGACTTTGGAAAGGCGCTAAACAGGCCTATAGGTTCGCCTTTCTATTTATAATAGAAGAAGTCTAATATAATTAGTATAGAAGTATATATAATTAGCCAAATCGTCTGAAGCATGAACAGAATCGCCTTTGTTCCGAAGGCCTAGCGAGTTAAGCGAGTTCCTTTTTTCTTTTTTCAAAGGCAGTCCTTTTCTTTCCCCGGACCGATGACTCGCTTGTTCAGTACTGCTAACTATTATTGGAGAATTCCGTCCCCTTGGGACTACCAGTAGCTTCGGTTGTTGAATCTCGTGCAAGTTAGGTTGTGGTTGTATTGGCTGCAAGCGGAACGTAGGCGCTTTAGGTGTGTGTTGGCCATGCACTCTCGCGTCGTGTAATGTCGTATGTATGATAGAGGTGGTGTGGTGATTGACCTCAATGCTAATGGTTATCCCCAAGGTTCAACGAATGAATGAAGCTATGCTATGATCGTACCCGGATAGAGATGATAGTCTTCCTCTGATGTCTCCAAGCCGGCCATAATAGAATCGATAGGCGAAGCAGCCAATAGCAGTCTGTTCTCGCCTATCGATAGATAGCAGGTTGCTTCCAAGCTCAAACCATTTGAAACGGAATTGCGACTTTTTTCTTGTTATTGATAGAGTGGTATTCTCCGCCCCTGTCAAATAAAGTAGAGGGAGAGTCTTTCTCCAATGAGAATCAAGAAAGTTTTTGGGCAAGACAAGAAAGGAACTCGCCCTTTGACACCAAGGGATAAGAGCGGATTGCTGGCGATGACTTGGTGAAGGGAATCTATGAGAGAAGGTTCTCGACGAACCGGGTTCCGATCGAATAGAGCGCGGAGCCAACGAGTTCAGTCGAACAACGTAACGAGTCTAAGGGCGCTTGAAAGGAATGGACGCGCGAAGGAAAATGAAATATGAAATAAAAAGATGCTTTGGGAGTGTGAGATAGGCGGACGGGGAGTACGCAGCCGAACAACCGCAGGGGCTTCCAGCAGTGATAGCTGAACTAACCAGATGGGCCGCCCAAAACCTGGAGCTGACATTGAAATCGGAAATCAACGTCGGACCCCGGCTATCCGAAGAAGGCAGACTGAAGCGGAGGAGCAGAAAATGCAACACAACAAGGGGCGAACCAAAGGCTTGCGCGAAGGAAGAAGCGAATCAATCAGAATGGAGACAGGGAGGAGAGGTAAAAGATATATTTTCGAGCCTGAACATATAAGCAACCTTCTATCTGGCCTCTGTACCAGTAGTGGAGTGGTTTGCGATTTTCAATCAGAAAAGGAAGATTGAGCAATGCAAAGGAGAAAGAAGTTGTCCCCTCTTCTCTGGGAACCCGCCGCCGCATATGTCGAAAAAGAGGGAGCGGGGAAGGAAGAACAACCATTTTACTTTGGCACATGAGGTGGCGGGTTTGGCTAGGTAACATAATGGAAATGTATCGGACTGCAAATCCTGGAATGACGGTTCGACCCCGTCCTTGGCCTCGAGGAGTGGTGAGCAGCACGGAACTTGAATCAATCTTTTGGCATATAATATAGGGGGCTAGAAATCCACAGACAACATTCTGGAACTTCCAAACCAAAGAAATGCAACAGGAAATGAAATGTTACGCTTCAATAGAATGAATTCGGTAGTATTCTACCCTATGGTAGATCTAAGGTCCTGTGCCACTTGAACTCAAATCTATCTTACCTTCAATCCATCGTTGTCCAGCCAAGCCAGCCCATAACAAAATGTTAGACCGGCTGACACAACCGAATTGATTGAGGAAAAGGAAAGCCCAGCGACCA
>BQNB010019855.1:3144-8144 GCA_026074375.1 Tanacetum coccineum | reverse complement strand
GACCAGCGGCGAATTCTAAACTTGTGGGGCCCTATCTATTCCATCTCTCGAGCCCCGAAGAAAACCCCCCTCCCCTTCGGATTCCATATCTCTTTTGACTCTATATATGTGGGCACCTGATATCTATGAGGGTTCACCCACCCCGGTTACAGCATTCCTTTCTATTGCGCCTAAAATCTCTATTTCTGCTAATATTTCACGTCTTTCTATTTATGGTTCTTATGGAGCTACATTGCAACAAATCTTCTTTTTCTGCAGCATTGCTTCTATGATCTTAGGAGCGCTGGCCGCCATGGCCCAAACGAAAGTCAAAAGACTTCTAGCTCATAGTTCAATTGGACATGTAGGTTATATTCGTACTGGTTTCTCATGTGGAACCATAGAAGGAATTCAAGCACTACTAATTGGTATCTTTATTTATGCATCAATGACGATAGATGCATTCGCCATAGTTTCAGCATTACGGCAAAGCCGTGTCAAATATATAGCGGATTTGGGCGCTCTAGCCAAAACGAATCCTATTTCGGCTATTACCTTCTCCATTACTATGTTCTCATACGCAGGAATACCCCCGTTAGCCGGCTTTTGTAGCAAATTCTATTTGTTCTTCGCCGCTTTGGGTTGTGGGGCTTACTTCCTAGCCCCAGTGGGAGTAGTGACTAGCGTTATAGGTCGTTGGGCGGCCGGAAGGTTGCCACGAGTAAGTCAGTTTGGGGGACCGAAGGCAGTTCTCCGTGGACCGGACACGTAGCTTACCGAATCAGTTGCGACACGGATGGGAATGCATGCTACGAAAGATAGGGTCGAGTCTGATACATCAACCGTCTACTCAATATCCTTGTACGAGTCCACAATCACTACACGAGATGAACCTTGGTTTGGTGAATTGAAGTTGGCCTTAGGTGTAATAGGACTCCCAGTTACTGTACGCGATCGTATACTGAGGTGCTCCCCGCCGGTTGTTGGAACGACGCGAGCCGGGCCGGGTCTCGATTCAGAAAGATGAAGGGCCAAAAAGTCTAAATAGGGAGTTATAAATTCCCCATCTCATTGGGGGCGGAAAATGAATCGACATCTCGATGTGATACAGCCCAGCCCATTATCTAGAATATTCTCTATCATGACGGCGTCACGACTGTGGAGACGCCGTCACGATTTACACGTGATGCCATCACCACGATACCTATGACGGGGTCACAACAACCCTGATGGCGTCATGCGCCCAGGTCAGAAAACTCAAAATTTTTAATTATTTTTGAAAATAAAACTTGCATAACGTTTAATAGATGTATACTTCTATTATAAACCTGCAAAAACCTAATAAGATTAACAATTCTCTCATCCTATCTATCAATTCAAACCCTAAATTCATATTGTATATTGGTTTATCGCACATTTTACGCTTGGTGTAGTTGTCTTTGTCTTTGATTACAGGTTATATTTGATGAGAAGAAGCTTGGAAGTTCTTAGAAAGTCTCATTGGATGATTCTTGAAGCACAATTTAACCAGTTATCGCTTGTTTCTTCTCTATTATTAAGCAAACCAGGGGAGTACTAGTTTCATTTCCTTGTTTTCTTTACCCTTTATTCGTTTTTAAGGGTACTTCTAGAGAATATTAAGGATAATGTTCAACTTAAGTGTAGGGGGAAAATAAGCTTTAGAAACTATTCTTTCATTTGTCATTTGCTTTGTTCCCTAAAATGATGGGTACCCAAGATAGTTTATACCTTTAGCTTTCTCGAGTTAAGGAGTGAGCAGTCACATGTGTCTATTCCGTCATTACGGATGTGTACGTGTGGTCTTCGTTGCCTTTTCTGGAGCATTGAGATTGGTATTAAATTATATGAGTGTACTGGTAGTATATTAAATTCTAGAACTTGTTATTGTAATGTATCCTGAGACTGCATAGTATGTATTAGGATTTGCTTGATAAGAGGCATTAGGATTAACCCGTGTTTTAAACTTGTAATTGTTATGATGGTCACACCGATCATATAACTATCCCACACCCTTGTCATGCACTTATTATTAGTGCAGGATACCCTAGTACAACCCTCCATGCCTATCCTTTTTCATGGTTCTTGTAATATTCTGGTGGATTCTAAATTATTAATGAAGAGCATTATCACCCTTAAACTAATCGTTACACCTAAAAAGCCTTAGCCTACCTAGTATGTACTCACTTTTAGTACAGTATTGTGATAACCCAAGTTAATTATTTGAGTACACGGTTGCTAAGTCCTTGTCCTTATAAATACAGTTTTGGGACTATTAGGATTCATGGTAGTATTTATTTCGTGGAAGAATAGAGAAGAAAAGTTAAGTCAATACCCCTATATGTTTGTCAAATGGTCTCCATGTTATTTTGATCCACCTCAAATTGGGTCATTAGTTAGATTGTAAACATCGAGCATGTAAAAGCTTAAGTGTAGGGGTACATGTTATAAACCCCGTGTGATGTAAAATGTTATTAAAAAAATGAGAAAAGAAAAAGAAAGAGATTGATGTAGAGTTGTGTAGAGTTTGTAGATCTTCGTCCGAGTCTTGGCTTAGCAACCAAACCAAAGTGTATTCGTATAAATAATTAGCTAACCCTTCCACTCCAAATTCACCCAAAGCCACCCAAATGTATCCCATCCGTTTCCGTTTCCATTATATGTTATATTACACCTACACCCCACAACCCTTTAAAAGACCTCTTAGATAGTAATGAATGATACTTGCACCTAGCGGTGGAGGTTTGATCCTTTACCAAGCCTATGGTAATTTATATGCTATGACAGGTAATGAGTGTTGATTTTTTTGTTTCCCCCATATGTTATAATTCATTATACACCCGAGAGAAAGAGAGAATCCCAAACACTTATGTGAGGTGCTAGTATGTATTTTCCATGCTTTTAATTACGAGGTCTAGAAGGTTGTGTTGTAGAATATTTTTAAAGAGTAGGTAAAATGACCCCTCATATTGTTATTGTCTAGGTAGAAAAGCCCATTTGCTTAAGGACAAGCAAATCCTAAGTGTAGGGGTATTTGATGAGGTGTCATTTTATATACTTTTTTGGGGTCGTTTAACCCCCAATATCGTATGTTTATGCCTAAAATAGGTACTTAATCATTCCTTTTTAGGTATTTCTCATTTGGATGAATTACACGTGACTTGGGCTCTTTTGGAGAAGAAACGGACGAGATTACGAACCAACACCAAGACTCTTGAAGATTTGTGCTCATAGAGCCTGGAGACGGCGTCGCATCTCATCCACGATGCCATCACACATTATTTAGTGACGGCGTCACATATCTCACAACGGCGTCAGCCCGCACTGACTCAAAACGTAGATCTAGAAGATTCATTTTACAATGGTGTCACGACTAAAACGCGATGCCGTCACGTTAATTTTGTTATATATACAAACCCAAATAAGGGGTTTGAGTGTGTAACTTTAGAATAAAAAGAGGGTACGAACCCTAGTTCGTTTAGCAGCTGTAGGAGACGACTTTAGGGCCTAAAAACCATATTGTAACTCTTCAAATTCATGTTTTAATCAAGTAAGATTTACTTAATCATTCAATATGTCTATGTGTTGTTTGATTTATTGTTCTTGCTTTATTCTTAACATGCTTGACTAAGCCTATTATTGTGTTTATTTATGATTGTATGAAACCTAGAATATAGATCTTGGTGATGTTGCTTCTTATGATGGATGTGCACGTTAGGTCTTAAAAACCAGCTTTTGTCTATATCGCTATTGATATGTCTAGGGAAATGTGATTGTTTAGAAAGGATACCATCGGGTAACAGTCTTTATACAACCTTGCCCCCTAATATGGTTGATCCACTTTTAATGTATTTTACATGCACTTAATAAACCTCTAGGGGCCGTGTAATAATCTTTATACTACCTTGCATGTGTGTTGCTTTAGCGGCATACCAAGTAGACAGCGGGTTTGTGTAATTCGTTAATGCATTAGGAAATAGTTACACAGATCATCACAAGTGTGACAAGGCAACACCATTAGGAGAAGCAATCTAGGGAGTAATACATGATTAAATAGACACAATGTTTTATCTTATTGTTATCACCGTTAGTTTAGATTAATATTTAGTTTAAATAGCTAAAACCAAACCACTCTCTCTAATATATAATTTTACTTGCTTTCATAAAATACAAAAAGAATCTTCCTTCAACCCTTAGAATTCTGTTAGACCGTGATTAAGCCTTCCTAACCTATTCCTCGAGTGAATGATAAACAACCCTGAGTCTTGCCCACACTACACTACAACGATTAGGTGCACTGTCTAGAGACTTGTAAAACTTCTCGTGTAGAAGTCCTACGACGTCCGCACATCAGTGTGTATGCATGTCTTAGCTGCCTCGTTGGTTTATGAATTTTGGTGAAAGTTAGAAGGTTCCTACCCTATATTAGTCTGCTAGTCCTAATCTTTAGCTTTTTTAAGGTGGGAATGAGCAGTCACATGTGTCTATCCCAGTGATTCGGGTGTGTATGTGTGGTCTTTGTCGCACTCCTGGAACATTGGTATCGATTAAAGATTAGTTAATAAAATCGTACGCCTTTCCATACAAAAACCCATATTTACCTTTATAAACTTGTTACTTCTTGGCTTTAGTGGTGGAGATGTGTATCCTTGCTAAGCTTATGATAGAATACTCGTCACGACCGAGCAATTGAGCGAATTATTAACATGTTACCACATAGATTAGTTGAGTGATTTGAGTGTTTTCATCTTCCTATTTTGTGAGGTGTTTGGTTGTGTACTTGTAATAGATCAAATAAATGCTTTAATGGAAAATATCCTTAGTTATACATTTTTGTAAACTTCTAAAGGCTACTTGAGGACAAGTAGGATTCAAGTGGGGGGATATTTAATGACATCAAATAACGTCTATTTTATAGCATCATTTATCCCACGATATTAACCCATTTTGTATAGTTATTGCAAAGAATTGTTATTTAATCATTTATATTTAAGAATTGCAGT